>OZ024912.1:81620657-81641266 GCA_964017125.1 Flabesymbios commensalis | reverse complement strand
GACTTAGTGAATGGTCAGAAAATATTTATTATATAATTTCAATAAATACATATTTTACATAATTGATATGTGTTGTGTGATGAACTGCTTAACTATTCAGTTTTTGTTGTAAAATAAAAATAGGCCTACAATACAATGCAATACAATAACAATTATATAAAAAGAAATACATAGTGGATATCAGCAATACAAAACAATGGAACGGTTTTCAAATCTTTGCGATATATTAAGTAACATAATCCACCATAGCAATTTGATAATAAGTTGAATTTTATGTTGTAGTAATAGTATTTTCTTCCATTCATACTGGAATTTCTTCTTCCAGCTACCTTTGAAAGGCTCTGCAAACAAAATAGTACTTTAAGACACATAACATATTTTAGTAGGCCTACTTCTATTAGATTTTAGTAAATTATATACGAATTCTCTAGGTTATTACGACCGCAAAGTCCGAATGAATGATTTTTTGAGTGTGTTATTCTGAATAATTGCGAGTTGGCATTGCCCTTTGTAGTCGAAACAATGTGCCAAATATACTCACTATGGGAAATGAATACATATAATGGACAGTGTTTACCAAATACGTTATTATTAATTCAACGAAAGCTTCGCTCAGATCTTAAATTCAACAAATCATATAAAAATGATCGCACTGTACGAGTAGAATTTTATAAAATTAATATAATTCCTGAATTCACAAATGTCTTTGAGTAAACACATTGCAAGGACAATATAAGCCTACATTTTTTCAAATAAACGAATATTAGGCCTGGCGTGTTATCCGCTATATTCAATCATCTGCGACTGTAAGCACAACAATAACCATTATTGATGTTGATGCAAATATACATTATCAATATACCAGCTAGCATTCTTGATGATTCCACAAACACTCCAGTGTATCACCCCAGCATGCCCCTCCCCCTAAAATTTTTTTAGTATAGGCCTACCGGTACTCACTTCAGTCTCTTAACCTTTTCACTACCATACATGACGGAAATTTCCGTCGTCATTCGTCAATGAACGTAACCATAAAATGACACAAATTTTCGTCAAATATATACTACATTTATGTATTTTTCGTCATTTGAAGCTGGAAATTGCGTTAGCAATTCCAGCTTCAAATGACGAAAAATAGAACTCGTACACCAGTATATCTGGATCCTGGCATGCACCCCGGCCCGGAAGTCAAAGGGTTAAGATTGTGCTGAATACGTGAATGCTGCTTCACACTAAACTGCACTTTGTGTAAACATTGCGACAGCTGGCAGCCTTATTGTGAGGATGATGGCCCAACACCTTCAGTCCGGGAACTAGTAGAGATTTGTATTACATCTCGAGTACAAAAGGTTTGATAGTTTAAGTCATCAGCTGATGGTCTGGAAACCCCAAAATGACCGACCTTAAATTTGAAAAATGGTGCGTTAAGTAGGGGGGGGGGGGGGCACTTGAAATATCCCCTAAACTCAGTTTTTTTGTCACATTTTGAGTACATCAATCAAACCGGTGATAAAAGTTTCGTTTAGGGTCTGTGACTACAGATAGGCAAGTCTTAAGTGACGCAATTGGTGCAAAACCCATTTAAGACCGTCCTAAAGGTGGCGCTATTGTTACATTTAAATTCTTAAGTGTCGAATACACACTTTCCAAAAACAACACGTCACACAGTGACCAAAAGCTGAACTATTTAGTTGGGACTCCTGTTACACCCTTTTCAAATACAAAACGCCACACAGTGACCAAAGCTGAACTATTTAGTTGGGACTCCTGTCTATACGCAAAATCGTGCAAAGAGTGTATTTAGTGCAAAAATCCATTCATGTCTGAAGAGGGCACTACATTTATGTTAGTACATTAGGCGAAATTCAAAATGGCCGCCATGAAATCACTGAAGTTTAAGCATGTATTCATTAATAATTGAGATAGAGACGCGATTATTTCACCAAACCACATGTTTTCGGTATCAAAGGATGCGACAGACACAAGATACCTCTACACGACATCGCTACATGTATCATACACAAAATCAAAATGGCCGCCAAAACATCATCGCTAAAGTTATCATATCGTCCTCTATATTTCAGACGGAGGCTTGATTTTTTGTTACCAGGGTATAGAATGGCATCGTTTCTAAATTCACTCGCTTCAGAAATCATGATCGTACCTGAAACACTACATCAGATATAAAAAAGGATTATGCTGAATGTTATCTTCTATCCCCCAAAAAACACACAAAAGCATGAAGCGGTGGTCCTGGTGTAGTGGTGAATGTTGTTTGACTGTCACATCGAACAATATAATGGGCCTGTCCCCTACTATGGTATGGCGGTTTAAAAATACCCCCCCCCCCTCACCAACTCAAGAATTCAGTATTGGGGGATCTTCCGTGAACGAGAAATAGCGTGCTTGCTTTCAGACTGCCAGGCTACGAATTTTAAATCGTGGTCTTGGACGGCAGTGTCATCAGATTAATCTCACTATCCTTGGTGGGTATAGTGAAGCAGCAGGCGGTCTCTAGCTGCAGTATTTAAGGAGTTACCCAGCCACAAAAAGTAACATTATGTGTTATATAGTTATATAAGTTCGCAGCTTGGAGGGATTTTGTAATCTGACCTTGAAGTAGGCCTACACTACCGTCGGGCAGAACAGTGATGAAAATTTGGCATGTCGTTATGACTGATACGCCAGTAAAGAGATGTATTTGCCTCCAGTGTCTACTAATTGCTCTCAATAGACGTTGTAGACGGTGGACCAACATTGAACCAATGTTGGGTTAATGTCCCTTTGCTTGCTGGGCTAGTAACCAAATACTTTCATTCAATGTATCGATCTTGTAAACAAGAAACACATATTAAATGCTGGTTTAATATTGGCACAGCGTCCCAGACGATGGTCCAGCATTAAAACAACATCAATTCAACATCTTCTTAATGTTGGTTAAACATTTCCTGACAATGGAGACAGTATATGTCTACATATGGATGGAATGTCTTCAAAATAAAATTTTATAGTCGCATTCGTCATAACTTTTCAAACATAAAACACATTAAATTATCTATCACAAAAAAGTGTTTATTACAGATGTCAATTCAGATACTACGCAACAACTTCTTCAGTGGATAAGATCAATTTTGTAGTGGCTGAGATAACTTTTAAATTGGATGTGCTCACTTCTTCAGTGGACAATATCATTTTTTTGCGGCTAAGATTACCTTTGTGGTGGCTGAGATAACATTAAAGTGGTTGTGATTATTTTATTAGTGGTCAAGATCACTTTTGTAGCGACCGAGAGCATTCTTTTAGGTGCTGACATAAGATTTTTAGTGGCTAAGAGCACTTTTGTAGCGGCTGAAATAACTTTTAAAGTAGATGTGACAATTTCTTCAGTGACCAAGTTCACTTTTGTAGTGACTGAGATAACTTTTTTAAAGTGATGTTATCACTTCGTCAGTGGTCAATATCACTTTGTAGTGGCTTTGATAACTTGTTCAGTGGCTGACACCAGTTTGTTAGTGGCTAAGATCACAATGGCTGAGATAATTTTTAAAGTGGCTGCGATCACTTCTTCGGTGGACCAGATCAGTTTGTTTGTGGCCAAGATCATCTTTGTGGTGGCTATGATAACATTTAAAGTGGTTGTAATCACTTTTCCAGTGACAAAAATTTTCTTTGTAGTGGCGCAGATAACCTTTGAAGTGTCCGTGATCACTTCTTCAGTACACTGCCACCCGTAGACACTGCTATTCTGCATGCTATAATGTGCAGATGGGCTGACGTCACATTTCCCCCACTCTCCTTTTTAACCCATCATAGTATGCTTGTGATTGACCGGTTTACAAAACGCTGTTCTGCTAAACTTTCTCTGATTGGCTGGCGCAACATTTCGTGGAGGGGGAAGGGGTGGGTGCATGATAACTTCTGCAGTGGCTAAGATCACTTGTGTAGTGGCGTAGGTACCATTTAACCCTTTCAAGCCTGAATTTACCATTGTCATCTTCATCCACTACAAGCCGCGAATTGCTGTCGCAATTCTCGACTTGTAGTGGATGAAGATGATTTGATGTGGGTGGAACGTTGCCATGTATTGGCTTCCGCCATTTTTTTAGTGGCCAAGATCACTTGTGTAGCAGCTAAAGTAACTTTTAAAGTATTTGTGATCACATGTCCAGCCTAGGATCCCCATTATAATAAAGGAATGTGCTGCCTAGCTCTAGTCTAGACTAAATCACGTATAACATTAATTTGAAATACTGGCCTATTACAGTCTAGGCTTAATGTTTTAGATGAGTAATTTTATAAATAAGAATATTCATGCATATAATGCATGTAGTATAGGCCAGTTCAATTAGCCTACTAAGGCCGGTCTGAGCCTAAGCCACAAAACTATGATAAGACTGAACTGTAGGCCCTATTATCTTCATACCTAACTTTACAGTAATTTTTTTAATGGTAAGTCCCTAATATGTTGGAAACGCAGTTAGTGTTTTTAATTCTTGTAATATTTTAATTGTATTCACTAACCCTCAGAGCATTTTAACAGGTATGGGTCCAGTTGTTTAATATAAACGGTCGCCGCGGCGCACTTCTGGCGAGTGCTTATAAACACCTGTGCGTTTATAAATGGGCGGGCAATATATACATAACCAGGTAATAATCTACAGTTTTGTTGTTTTTGTAATATACATTATTGTATAACTCACCTAGGAAGATCAATGTCCGAAATCTGCGAGTTTAGCTCTTGTTTTGTGGCACTAAATCGTGTGTACCATAAAAATGGCACATAGAAAATGCAAATTACGCATACAAGTTGGTCATCACTATAGTTACCACCTCATAGTATTAACAGACTGTACCGGCAACATATACATTTTTTAGCAATGCCACTTTAAGGAGGTGGGGGTCAGTGGTCAGAAAACCTATTTCTGGCGATTTTTACAATTAAAGCATCGTATTTCACAGATTCTGCATTACTAAGTAGTGATGTGTTGAATCAATTTATACATTATATAATTATATTAATTAATTATATAATTAAGAGAAAATACCTGATATCATGGAATAAAATGTACAGTTGACCACTCATATTGGCTGACCATTTATAAACACCCGGGTGTTTATAAACACTCGCCGGAAGTTCGCTGCGAGTGCTTATAAACGCACGATCGTTTTTATGGGCGGCCATTTATGAACGGCTGGACCCGTACCTGTTTAGCATACAAATGTATGATCACTTTAGTGATTTCATGGCGGCCATTTTGAATTTGCATGATAACAGTGTCGATTACATGTATCGTTTGTTTTATTGCATTCCTTGATACCGAAAACATATGGTGTCGATTGAATGCATCGTTTCTTTTATTGTATTCCTTGATACCGAAAACATATGGTTTGGAAAAATAATTTTGTCTCTATCTCAATTATTAACGAAGATATGATCACGTTAGTTATTTCATGGCGGTCATTTTGAATTTTGCATGATAATGATATCTAATAAATGTATCGTTTATTACATTGCATTCTTTAATACCGGAAGCATATATGGTTTGGAGAAATAATCTGGTTTCTATCTCAATTATTGATGAAGATATGATAACTTTAGTGATTTCATGGCGGCCATCTTGAATTTTGCTTGAAAATTGGGTTTTAACGCTAATTTGCGAACTCCATTAAACTCTTTCTTATTCTGTAGTCTATTCTGAACATTTTCATATAGGTGGCATATTTTACCATTTAAATTGCATCGCTTAAGACTTGCCTTTTTGGAGTCACAGACCCAAACTCGAAATGTGATAAAAACTGATTTGGGGGGTATTTCAAGTGCCCCCCTCCCCTATATTACGAACCACGTTCAAAATTTAAGATTGACCATTTTGAGGTCCCATTACCATCAGCTGATGACTTAAACTATCAAACCTTTTGTACTCGAGATGTAATACAAAACTAGAAGAAGTACTCCATGCCTCTCACTGGTCATTTTAAGGTGTTACATACTTTAACACGTGTTTGAAAAAACTGCTATGTTTTCTTTATACTGTACTGTAGTCATTTTGTAATGCCCATGAAATACACACAAAAAATGTATTAACAAATTGGCACTAAGAACTTTCTGTATCAGTATACCCATGTGGTCACCAAAAAAGTGTGCAAAATTAATTAACAACGATTGCAAACATGACCCTGAATATCAACATATGCTCCTGTACTACTATAATATGATGTTAATAATATATCAAGAACAACCATTCACTGGGCCACTCAGACTTCATGAGGCCGAATATCAATGAATTAGTGTTGTTGTTTTGTTTCTAGACGAATAATATAAAATCTAAAATATAACGAAAAAAACATAAATTAAATATATATCACGCACCACCTGACTTCCTTAAAGTGATGACAACACCAACAGCCACATCCATGGGTGTGACAGCAAGAGCCAGAGGCAGCAGCAGCCCTTTTGTGATGGTTCTTGTCACCTGAAATAATAATAACAATTTACACAGATCAGCGTTCATATCGTCACATATGACATCATGACTATTTTATCGTTTTATGATTTTAAATGTTGTTTTAATAGTTTTAATATTGATTAATTACTATCTGTTTGATCTAATATAATAACCTACCAGCATCTTCTCTTTCTTTGGTCCAGTATATCTGTTTTCCTGTACAGAACGGCCTCATGATCTCGGGTACCAAAGACAAGTCCGTCACATGATTGTCAAAATCAGGCTCTTCATAATGAGACTCCACCTCCTTGTCATGGTCGATTTCAGTTACCTACAATTTTTGCGTCACTAGATAAAATTGTAATGTCTTTATACCGTGTTTGAAGATTAGTTTTGAAATTAACGAAAATAATATTTTAAAACGTATCTAAGGTAAAGCCTATAGATTCTACAAGCCAAGTTTCATGCAAGGTAAAGCCATGTAATAACATTTCATAAATACAGTCATAGGTTTATTTATGTATTTATTTGCATATACACTAATCCAGTACAGCTGTACCATAAATAATAATATCATTAAATAACATCATTATGTATAATGTTATGTTAAAAAAATAAATAAGCATAGATCATTTGAGATCATGTGGAAGTTTATTCCACAGGGCAGGTCTTTGCAAACTAAAAGCTGCCTCTGTGGCTGACTGAGCTGTGTCAGAGGCACTTGCAGTCTGAGAAGTTAGACCATATGACATGTGATACAATTCTGAGACAAGGCTAATGGGTTTATAGGGGGCAACATTTTCATTTATTTACTACATGTCAAATGGTCTAACTTCCTAAATACATCCGAAATTCATCCACCACGGTTAATGTGAATTCGACTATAGTCGGATTCACATTAACCGTGGTGGATGATTTTCGACGATTTCTCAGTCAATTCTTAACCAATTTTCATGAAATTGTACACAAACTATTTTCCATTCATGTCGTGACTACCCTGGAAGTTTCGCGAAGTTTTGATAAGTATTGTAGAAGTTAGATCGTTTGACATATATATAATAAATAAATAAAAATGTTGCTCTCTTTGAACCCATTAGCTTCGTCTCAGAATTGTATTACATGTCAAATAGTTCAAATACTTATCAAAACTTTAAAAAAAATTTAGGGTAAACACGACATAAATTGAAAAATAGTTTGTGTAAAATTTCATGAAAAATTGTTGAGAATTGACTGAAAAATCCGCGAAATTCTATATCCTGGTTGAAGAATTTAATGTGAATCTGATTACATATTAACAGCGAGAGGCCGGGTCGCGCGAAATCTCAGCTCCTGCGCGCTCACCTGTTTAACAAGTGGCCAGCTATGATGTCATAATCTGGTGGCAAGTCTATTTTTCAACAATTCCACATTTCAACCCCTTCATCTAGGACTTACATTCAAATGCGACATAAGGTTTTCAGCCATGCTATCAAGCGCTGCTGACCGCAGTGTCATTTCTACGGTGGCTCATACCCGCCAATTTTCGTTCCAGAGAAACCCCGTATTAGTAGGGCGTAATAACACCTTAATTGCCTTAAATTAAGGCGTTATTACGCCCTAATAAGGCGTAATAACGCCTTAATAAGGCGTAATAACACCTTAAAATAAAAATTTAAGGCGTAATAACGCCTTAATAAGGCGTAATACCGCCTAAAAATTAGGCGTAATTAGGGCGTTATAACGCCTTATTAAGGCGTTATGACGCCTTAATAATGTCGGGTTTCTCTGGAACGAAAATTGACGGGTATGAGTCACTGTACATCTCTGGGTCCGTATTCTCGTACAAGTTACAATATATCGTAGGCTTCTGATTGGTCGAGATGGCCATCTTGACCAATCAGAAGCCTACGATATATCGTAACTTGTACGAGAATACGGGCCCTGTGTCGTACAGTTTGTATAATGCAGGTATGAGGCTCATAGCATTATACATACACTACCATGCCTGTGTGAACATCACCGGTATACGCAGTGCCATATATTGGACAGTGCTAAAGTCAGCACTATATTAACCCAATGCCAATTCAATGCTGGTCCACCGTTTCTGACACTAGCCCAACATCCAATCAACACTGGTGCTTGCTGCATGTAGGCCACGTGAGCGCGATGTACGGGTAGGCCTATAATCGATAGTCTGCACCCACCCAATGCCTGCTCAATGCTGGGCCAGCATCTCTAACGATGGTCCAACAGCTAACCAAAATCGGTTCAGTGCGTCGCCTCATACTTGCCAGTAGGCTAATTAGTCTATGAGACAGTGATGGTGGCCTAATGTTGTCCCACTGTCTCTGACACCGGCCCTGTGTCTGCGACACTGTCCCAAGATTTGCGGTGCTGGCTCAGCCGTAAGTGAACTCAGCATTGAGTCATCATCGTGTGTTTTTTTCATTTGCTATTTTTCTAGCGTCTGTTTTAATTATGCCCGTGAGACCAAATTGACTTAGCTTTGTATCCCTCCAAACTAGCCTTGAAAAGCTGGTAGGCCTACTATATAATTACGCATGAACACAAATATGTGAAAAATAAATATCTGTTTGATTTATACCAGTGGTCATCAGAAATACACTGCTCAACCAAGAAAGACTGGAAAAATATCACACTAAAAAAAATATGAGACTATTTTTAAATATCACATACCAAGTTTTATATAAGATAATGCATTATTTCGATTGTTTTGTGATATACTAGTAGACCTATATTTGTATAATAAGATAATGTTCACCTCAGTCACATTCCAAGTCTCATACCAATTCATGCTCTGTCCGCCACTCAACAGACAAAGATCTGATCGGGCGAGATATGTAGCGGAAAGTTTCTGAAATAAAATAGAATAAATAAGAATTTTCTTTAAATTCTCTTGAAATCGGATGTTGTGATTCAATTTGCCAAAAAAAATGGAAGTCATCTACTTTTGTTCATTTTTTATATTTCCGGAGCCTTTATAGCTTACTTACTGGCATTATTGACACACATGGCTACCTGATTATCGACACACATGGCTACCAGACACGACTTGAAGTTTCGCTACATAAATAAAAAAACGCATTGCTATATTTTAAACCTTTCAGAACGCGGGTCTTCCCCAGCAATCACAAAACATTTTAAAATTCAAAAACATTTTAAAAACGTTCTAAAACATTGTGCGAAATGTTTTAAAACTTTTTTTGTGGAGTTTTAAAAACATTTTTCAAACGTTCTTGTGAAAGTAAAATATTTATAACGACCATCGACCCATAGCATAAGTATTCAAACAAAACGGAAAGGACATTTAGGATTGAAAATTTACATCAACCCTTTTGTCTCAATTGTTCATACAGAAATATTGTAGCGTTGTAAGGGGTAACAATTACACCACTATACATACATAAAGTGATAGCACAGGATGTAGATATCACAAAATCATAGAGAATTCAAGAATTTCTGGATCTAGTCACAAATATTTTTAATCATAAGAAAAACTTTAAAGTAAATAATGAACCCAAGTTTATCTATATGCCGAAGATGTCCAGCAGTCATGAGTAACAGTGAATGTCTATGATTACCCTGTTATAGTCGCTAGTGGATATCAGAATGTCATAATCGTTCGTAGAGATCAGAATGTCAATAATTACCCTGTTTTAATTGTTGGTAAAGATCAGAATGTCTATAATTACCCCGTTATAATCGTTCGTAGAGATCAGAATGTCTATAATTACCCTGTTATAATCGTCAGTAGAGATCAGAATGTCTATAATTACCCTGTTATAATCGTTAATAGAAATCAGAATGTCTATAATTACCCTGTTATAATCGTTAATAGAAATCAGAATATCTATAATTACCCTGTTATAATCGTTAATAGAAATCAGAATATCTATGATTACCATGTTATAATCGTTGGTAGAAATCAGAATGTCTATATGATTACCCTGTTATAATCGCTAGTAGAGCCCAGAATGTCTATAACTACCCTGTTATAATCGTTAGTAGAGATCAGAATGTCTATAATTACCCTGTTATAATCCTTCGTAGAGATCAGAAGGATTTTCCCATCTTTGTCTTTCCTGACAACAAGTTGAGTTTTCTGTTTGTTATCAAGAACAATGTCTTCTTTCTCGTCACCATCTTTGACGTGTAATTCCTAAAAAATATAGCACACAACTGATAACCTGATTGACATAAACATACATGTATGTAGATACACAGGGTCGCGAGTTTAGTGGTATAGAATATAATATATCCTATCAATCGATCTTTCGTTTTTTTTGTAAATGTTCCGAGAAACAAAGGTGGTAAGTCCTCTATGTAAATGTTTAAGTCACCAAACGGATTGAATACTAAATGTAAATCTATATATAACCAAATGAGTTAAGAAGGGGAGACCAGGGCTATTTCGCAGAGGAGTTAGTCAATACAGTGCCCATAATTTTGACAGTAAATGTTTTTTTGCTATGTGCTGCCTCCTAATGAAGGACTATATCAGTACCCTTGACTTCATGTTCTAAAGTTTTTTTCAAAACAAATTATGAAAAAAATAAAACACTTTTTCCATTTTGAGGGGTTAAAAGTATTTTTTTGCTGTCGCAGAAAACGTTATTTTGCCCGATGTTTGCCATTGAACCTGACAGTTTCAACTCCTATAATTGTAGTGCCCCAGCTGAAGTTAATAATCCTTTATAGATGTTAGGTTGCCTTCCATGATGTTAGTTCTAAATATAGAATGTTTCAATATAGTCAGGAGGAAATTTCACAAAGGGTGGAACGGTGGTATAAAGTTTTTTTTATGATTGATTTTGGTTCATATGGGTCAGAGGTGATAATTTCCAGAGGGTGTGTAAAATTTTACACAGTGACATTTTTAAAAATTCAAAATGGCCGCCAAAATTCAACAAAACCACTATTATCACCATATTTTCTAATTTATTATTATTAGAGTCACACAGTTTAGTCACATTTGCAGCCACGAGGGGTATTATTTTCTGTATAATATGTAAATAACGAGATAACATTTAAAAATTGGTTCAAAATGGCCCACAAATATTAAAAATGTCACTGAAACGGCGGTAATCATATTTGACCTAGTAAAAAAAAATGTTACTTTTTTATCACATCATGGTTTTGGGCATGCCCCATGAGTTCTTTTCCTAGTTGTGGGCCCACCTGGAACGAAAAAACTGTTGCGTGGGGACAATGCGTGTACATAATATGATCACAGGTACATGACGACGTAGCCTCTTTAATACATAGCATACCATTGTTATGTCCTTATCTTCTCACAAGCAGCGTCGCTTTTCTTACTAACTTCTATACAGCTCAGTATCAATTAGCTGATCATGTTTTCTCACCATAGTTTTCGATTGATGTTGTTTATTTTCATAACAAACTAGCAATAGCAGTAGTGTTAAGTATAAGGGACCAAAGAAACCACCAATGCCATCATATGTCTCACTTAATCAAGTACCCCTACTTTTCTTCCTTGTAGGTAAAATTGTCACAGAGAGGAGGGTCAATGCAAATGATGCAGCTTTTTTAAGAATGTAATAACTAATCCAAACTGTTCTGAGTACAATGGTTACAACACCAGATGGTGTTGCCAATCAGGGATGCTGACTTTGTCAAAGACAGATGTGACATCCTTTAATTCCCTTAATTGATAACCCCTTGCTGAGCCTATTACTAAATATTAGAACAGCCATTGAAAAGGGTTGTCTCTTACGAAACAATCTGGACAAGAAGTATTAATTTCCACTTGTGATCAACAGTTGTATAACGTGACAATAATTGAGGTGTTAAATATGATATGTAAATCTATGTACAACCAAAGTTGTTAAATACTGTATATAAATCTATATAATCATACCTTTATGTCCGAATTGTCTGCCTGCAAATATATAAGTCTTATAATACATTTTTGAAATAATAAAGAAACATGTTGCATCATTTTGCTCAGTTATATCGTATTGTTTAGCATGACTTTGATATTGTATATTGGTATATTTATTTTATCAGTTTTTAAATTGTTTATTCAGGTAATAATGACGGTGGTAGGAAAGAGGGCAATAATTGTAAAATGCATAAGCTCTAAAACACTGTATTTCAGAATACAAAGTTTGTTTGTTTGTTTGTTTGTTTGTTTGTTTGTTTGTTTGTTTGTTTGTTTGTTTGTTTGTTTGTTTGTTTGTTTGTTTGTTTGTTTGTTTGTTTGTTTGTTTGTTTGTTTGTTTGTTTGTTTGTTTGTTTGTTTGTTTGTTTGTATACTGAGCACAACTTCCTAGTTTGGAAGGCTAACGACTCAGGGTGCTATCACACCACATTGTCGATTTTCTGGGGTCTCGCCGGATGGAAACTGCGCCTACGGCCATTCAGGTTCTTTTATGTCCAACTCTAGGCCAGTCAGACGAACCATCTGATTTACGTGTTTCTCTGAGCCCCACGACACGACATCGCTGCACGCATGTCCTAGTGTATACAGCACCTGGTGTGTTCCAGGCGGTCACCCATCCAGTTATGGACGGGGCCGGCGTTGCTTAACTTTGGTGTTCCAGCCGACACCGATGAGCTAACGCCGTATTCCGTATATCAGTGGGTTGGGGTGGGGGGAGCACTCTATTTCAGAAAGGTAAATGCGGGGTGGGGTGGGCGTTAACACGGTATCTCAGAAAGGTAATTGGATGGGGGAACACTGTATTTCAGAAAGGTAAGTGGGGGTAACATTTAACACTTACGATGTCACATCTCTCACTTATATAGATGGCGCCACCAAGCAGTACCATCACAAATAAGGCTGTAGCCACAGAAGCCCAAGATGTCAGCAAAATGAAGCGCGTACCAGAAGCCTTACGCTGTGTCTGTAAGCAATATAAACGATGTAAACATTATAAACAATATAAACAACATAAACTATATGGTCCTAAACAATAAGGCTGTAGCTACGGAAATCCAAAATGTCATGTCGCAGTAAAAACCGGAGGCAAGGGGATGGATTTCAAAGTTTCAAGTTCCGGGAACTTCAAGTTCGGAAATTTCAAATTGAGAAAAATATATCGAATTAGATATACGGGCCAGTGTAATCACAATATGTCTATGAGCCCTCGTCAACGCACTGCGAAAAACTACTGAAGCACATTTGGCAGCCATTTACTGAAAAACGTTTTGCTATTTCTCTATTTCGCAATTTTTACAAACATTTCACAATTCGAGTAAATATACATATAACAGGTTTTATTCCGGTGAAAAATGTTGAAGACGTAGAATAGCAAATTATTTACTGAAAATCACAAATTACTCATGCGGTGAAAAATGAGGGTTGTTCAGTATCATATTTTAATGGTCGTGCATAGCGAGGCCCAATGTTTTTTATATTGGCACCGCAAAGTGAGGACTAATTTGACAATCAAAAGAGTCATAGGCAAACATGAATGCCACCCGGCTCG
This sequence comes from Flabesymbios commensalis, assembly GCA_964017125.1. NCBI lineage: Eukaryota > Metazoa > Annelida > Polychaeta > Terebellida > Flabelligeridae > Flabesymbios > Flabesymbios commensalis. The sequence goes on along the minus strand of OZ024912.1, from coordinate 81,627,369 downwards.
ATAATACACTATATACAGAGTAGTGAGCTGTATTAAGAAGAAGAAGAAACCACGGTGCCTGGGTTAATATTGGGCCAGCGTCGCAGGGGCGGATGCAGAATTTTGAAAAAGGTGGCGACCGATGAAAAAATAGGTGTCAATATATATAGCCAATATATGGGAGTTTGGCGCACTACCTTTACTACGGATAGTGTCTCAACTTGAGGCACTACTGTAGTAAATTCAAAGTGTCAAATACCGATATTTTGATCGATCTTGTGGCAATTTAGTTTTGGAAAATTCGCCACTGTATTGCTTACCTGGGGCCGTCGCTAAAGTCTGTAATCTTTCAAAATACGAACACAGTTTGTATTGGATTTGACCAAACAATACGAAAGGACTGGACATCAGATATTTGGGAGCAAACCCATTTCGTTTTCAATACAAAATTCTAACGATATATTGTCTACGTAATTAATTCTAGCTGACGTGTAAGTCACAAAGAAATAATAAAACAAGTTTATTTATTTATTTATTCATTAGGCTTTCTATAAACAAAAGTATACAATAATATGCAATTGTGTAAATAAAAATATGTACATCAGGATGTCAAATACAGGTGACCAGCACACTAGCTAAGCTTAACATCTGGGATAAAATGAATATACACGGTAATTGTAAAATATACCATACATAATTATTGTTTCCAGCGTCAACACCAGAGATAAAATAACTACACATTAGTATAAATAGTGGCAAAAAAAACACTCAGCAAAGGGTAAAAAGTCTATTAATTACAGTACTAGTTAATATACCTCTCCGAATACCCACATCCTTGTGAGCTCTGAGAGGCTGAGGTAGAAGCTACTAGAAGCCATTACCCCTTACAGCACTGAAATATTATTGTATAAACCATGGAGACCAAAGTGTTTTTATTCAATTTGAAATCATCATAAATGTCTCAGTTAGCTCTTTGCGCTTCATTTGAATATTTATAATATGGGTCTACGGCCTTCATTGATATTTTAACTCTTACAGTGCGTAGATTGACTTTAAACGTCAGAATCTGACGTCTACAGACGTCAGATTCTGACGTCTAAAGTCGATCCCCGCACTGTAAGAGTTAAAATCAAAGTTTACAGAATTATATTTTAGTTAATCCTTAAAATGGCCTTAGATGTCAACAACAGTGGTCGTCTATCTGTCTTTTATATTTTAGTTAATCCTTAGAATGTCCTTAGATGTCAACAACAGTGGTCGTCTATCTGTCTTTTATATTTTAGTTAATCCTTAGAATGTCCTTAGATGTCAACAACAGTGGTCGTCTATCTGTCTTTTATATTTTAGTTAATCCTTAGAATGTCCTTTAATGTCAACAACAGTGGTCGTCTATCTGTGTTTTATATTTTAGTTAATCCTTAGAATGTCCTTAGATGTCAACAACAGTGGTCGTTTATCTGTGTTTTAATTAGTGTTTGCTTAATTAGTTTTTGAAATTGAAATATACCCTATGTACTAAACCGGTGACACTGCCTAAGTGTGGTGATTTCAATGTCACGAATCCAAGTAGTTTTCGCTCACTTTGTGTGAATTCAAGTGAATGAGAAATTAATTGTAATAGTTTTTCCAGTGACTGAAAATGTAATAGCTTTAAAAATAAAGACTTCCCACCTTCATATCTTCTTTGTCACTCGTCATCTTCGCTGCTTCACTTTTTCCAGTTGTCTCTAGAGTCTACAGTCTGGATGTCTTCAGCTTGATTCACAGTAGAATCACTGCTGTGTCTTCTGACGCCGAACGCCTTACTGTCTTCAGGCATTCTGAGCCTCTTTTAAACCTTTTTCCTTCAGCCTACCTTTGTCTTCACACGTCACGAAGGCTGCTCTGTTATTCACGATGTGCCAATGTTGGGTAATGCTGGGCCAGCGTCAAAGACAATGACCCAGCATTAACACAATTTTATTATTATTTCCTTAAAGGGACTCACGCAAGTGGCTCCCTAAACATCAAACATGCGTGACATGACGTTTGTACCAGGCGGTACCACTCTATGCCATATTCAACCCTTTCAGGGCGGCGTGACACTTTTAAACTTAGTTCAACTTATTTTGAAAACACATCTAGTGAAATCAATACAAAGTGAAGGGGATACTATCAAATACGGCACAGAATGTAAATTCATCAAATATAGTTTATGAACATACAGATGTTTAGGCCCTAGTGTTTATTTGCAAGGCTAGCATCGAATGAATAGAAATTGTAAAGGTGTAGGCCTAATACAGCACAAAAAATATGCCAGTGATAATTGTTGTTGTTGAGAACGTGTTCATTCACCGTACCTCGCGAATTATTACCTTGCCACTTAGGAATCATCGCATTACATTCAAGTGTGTTTTTTATAATGAGGCCCAGCTCAAGTGGATATTTTCCTTCAGCGCAAAACTCGTCAAAAAATTGTTATATCTCCTTTATACCAGGCACAGAATTAGACCGAATATCGCAAAATAGGTAATTATGGGTAAGCCTATATTAGGAGTGATCCCTAAAAATTCTGACTGAATTCTGACTGAATTTTGACTGCCTTTGAAACATTAGAAGCGAGTCGACACCTTTTTTGTAGTGCGAGTTAGGTGGGGATGGTGGTAGTGCTGTTGGTTTTAGAGGCATAGCTGGGCAGAAGAGTTTGTGTACGATAGTGACAAGTGTGCGCAGAGATCAACAATTTCAAGAAAATCGTGAGGGTTACCCTCTTCAAATGTGAAACTTCCCTATAAACTCCCCTATAAATTAAGACCGCTCCCCACATAAAGACAGCATCTCAATGAGATTTTTAACATCTTTCCTTATCAACTAATACATAAATAAATAAGGACATAGGGTCGGCCTAAATAATTGCGTAATCGATTGATTACGCTAGTGAAATTCGGAGCACAGTCTTTAGAATGGCAACGATTACAGACTCTTTATCACATAGGCACAGTTTGTTATTACGGACTAAATGTGTCCGAATGTCAGTAGTAATGTAAAGGGTATTTCGTCGCCTCGGAGCTAAAGGATCCTATCTGCCACTCTGACGAGTGTCAGATAGGATCCTTTAGCTCCGAGGCGACGATTTGAATGTAGCATGTGGATAAGGCGGATAAGGTGGATAAGGCGGATAAGGTGGATTACGGCGGAAGAGACAAGGAGGATTGCGGCTCTCCTCCGCGTTATGATCTAACAGAAATTTAGAAGCTGGCCCCTCAATTATGCTTAGTCATAGAGAGCTTCTGTCACTAATAATTCTACCCCTTAACCCCCAGAGACTAGGAATAAAATTCGATAATATAATTTGTATAATGCAGGAGGTGGGAATCGACGGAGAGAAAGGTTAATGTGATGCATAAGATATTAAAAATCGTCACTAACAATTTTATCCATTTAACCCACAGAAACTAGAAATAAATTCCGATAATATAAGTTTAATAATATGAGCTCTTCAAGTTTTTTTATCCTAGACTATCTCCGTGCTAAACATAAAATTCGATTAAATAGTCAAAGTTGAAATCTACTGAGTAGTTTACTTCCTAAAAAATAGTTTTTAGTAACAAAAAGGCTTGTTTAGAGATAATTTATAGCACTGGTGTTTATCCATTTCATTAAAAATCATCCAAGTTTTTTTGCATACTAGCCTGAACTATTTATTAAAACTTTCTTTATGTACTTATTTCTTGTTCTTTTTATTCTACCAGACCACCAATAAACATAAATAGTATTAATTAGGCACATCATGCTGAAAATGTTACTTATTTTCTAATGTTATTAAAAATGACATTTCTTAAGATAGGTTGGTATCATTTACTGTTTAAGATAGTACAAAGTCCCCACTAACGAATAATTAACAGCATTTAGCATTTTAGACAACTTTAAAATATGCCCTGTATTTTAGGCAAATGTACATTTTTGGATGAAATGACCCATAGGCGGCGGCGTGATTCTTACACCTTCGGGAACGTTATCAGAGCTATTCGAGGATGGTGATGCTCCCAGCCAGGCTTACAGATATGATAGACTAAGAATTTTCCTCTCCAGTGAAATGAGGATTCGTTGCAAGTGTAGCTCGGATCGTCATCAGCAACATCTCTGTCACCATGTAGAAAAGAGTGACGGTTCGTTTATGAAGACACATACATGTTCGAATCCAGAGAGTTCCAGCCACGCAAGAGAATCTTCGGTACAGAAATGTGTAGAGTGGTAAATCGAATGCCTGTTGATGGAAAACATTGCACTTGTGTGACTACGTCTGATAACTTCATAAGAGATGTTAATAATTTCGGTAATTTCACTGAATATAACATCTTAAAAAGTATTCATCGCCAGATGTTGGAAGATGACAGACGATGCTCTGTGCATACAGATGAGAAATCAAGTTTGCATAGAGCAATTATAAAACGGTTCTTTTCAGAACCACCATATTTCATAAAAAGATATGACACTATTATCTGTTGAATATATTTAAATGTAATATAAAACTAATATATTTATACATCTTAAGTAATTTCTAAATTATATTTTACATTTTAGTATTCAGTAATTTATATAAATACATTTCTCATCAGCGTATTATAATTATGTAGATAGTTTGATTAAGCATACATCAGAGGCAAATGGGAGGTGCTTATATGACATATCGCGTCGTGATCGGCTGTTAGAGGTCAGTATTTATATGTTATCGTGTTCTGATTGGCTGTCAAGTGATCTGTGATTATAGTATTTGTAAATCTAGTGACGTTATACATGAAAAGCTTATTATAAGTTCGTAGATAGTCTGATTAAAAATTATTGTATAGCGATTCGCTGTCGGCTATTATATATGGTGATTTGAATAACAACCAGCATATCGATCAACAGCGAAATTTGTTAAGGTTTAAAATATATGAGAATAGTCATCGTGATTCGGGTGTAAGTTCAACTCCCTGAGGGTTAAAGTGTCGCTGGGGAGATGTGTTGGTCTACGTGAGCCACGAGTTCACGGGGCGTATTACGTCACGAAACGACATCCCAGCAAGCACGAAACATTGAACCAATGCTGGGCTGATATTGGGCCAGCGTCGCAAACGTTGGGCCAACATCAGCCCAGCATTGGTTCAATGTCTCGTGTTTGCAGGGATAGCTCAGGCTCGTGGGAGGCTGTATTCAGACGTCAAATGATCGATTGAAATAACGAAGCCTTTGATGATAAGCGCTCTGTATAATTGGTATAGTTAAATATTATCTCGTTTTATTTTAAATTTACAGTTGTGAATAAATTAGAGTATTTCTATATTAGCGAATTTATATGTCATATTTTCAGTCTGCTTGGGTTTAGAATGATGTATACGTTGTATCTGTTGCTATACTACGCGAGTTCACGCTGGTCATTGCGCAACGCTTAAATGGTAAAACGGCAAGTCTCAGTGGGGTAGGCTGGTATTGAGACGTTAATAATATAAGGAGCTTAAAATAAATCATAGTACTTTCTTTGAGGGTGTAGAGTGTGGATGTTCAAAGCTGTAATTATTCTATACCGATATTAATTAAAGAATGATTCAACTGCAAAATGCGCATGCCTGGGACGGTCAAGTGTAGGCCAACAGTAGCCTATTGAGTACAGATTGACGGCATTAATATACCCACTGAACTGATCACAAGGTACCACTCAAACAAGACATTGATCCAATGCTGTATTAATGTTAGGCCAACGTCTGCGACGCTGGCCCAACATTGAACCAACATTGGGTAAATGTACAATGTTTGAGAGAAAGTCCTCCTGCCCAGCAAACACAAGACATTTGTATGGCATTTATACCACGTCGGCCCAACGTCTTCGACGCTGGTCCAACATTGCATAAAGTCATACAAATGTTTTGTGTTCACTGTCAGGCAGTTTCCACATACAGCAGTAATACAGTGAGTTTGTTTGCAAGCCAGCGACCAAGTAGGAGTAAGGGCAAAGGGCTTTCAATTTTTACCTCATAGATGTCGGTCAAGTATATAATAACTTGCTGTGATTTGAGAACTTGCTCTTAATGAGGCTTTGGGTATGAAGCACATATTTAGTATTATTATGGAATAGGGCCTTGGCCTACCCACGGGCACTATTGCATTTTGGGGGACCCTTGTCCTGCGAATTTTGACAGTTGACCATTGTTTAAAATAGAGTAAGCGTAATTTGTAGTATGTCTACATCTTTTGGATTTAAAATATGAGAAGCGTATTATAAGTCCGTAGATAGTGCAGTGTGCCGCGTGTGCGTAGCAGGAGGCGCAATTAAAATTATATAAGCAACCGACTGTGGACTCACTGAACTACGCCAGTTCTTACGTTGCATCATGCACCATGCTGTGTTTTACGCGGCGGCAGAAACAATTTTAAATAACTCACGCATGTAGCTAACTCTCTGATCTCAGTCGATTCTCACCGCTCATATTATTAAACTTATATTATCGGAATTTATTTCTAGTTTCTGTGGGTTAAATGGATAAAATTATTAGTGACGATTTTTAATATCTTATGCATTACATTAACCTTCCTCTCCGTCGATTCTCACCTCCTACATTATACAAATTATATTATCGGATTTTATTCCTAGTCTCTGGGGTTTAAGGGGTAGAATTATTAGTGACAGAAGCTTTCTATGACTAAGCATAATTGAGGGGCCAGCTTCTGAATTTCTGTTACATCATAATGCGGAGGAGAGCCGCAATCCTCCTTG
>OZ024912.1:81608157-81615657 GCA_964017125.1 Flabesymbios commensalis | reverse complement strand
GGTGGTGGTGGTGTTGGTGTTGGTGGTGGTGGTGGCTGTGTTGGTGGTGGTGTTGGTGGTGGCGGTGGTGGTGGTGCTGGTGGTGGTGGTGGTGCTGGTGGTGGTGTTGGTGGTGTTGATGATGGTGGTGGTGGTGGTTGTGGTGGTGATGTTGATGATGGTGGTGGTGGTGATGATAGTGATGGTGGTGATGTTGGTGGGGGTGGTGGTGGTGGTGGTGGTGTTGATGATGGTGGTGGTGGTGATGGTAGTGGAAATGGTTGATGTGGTGGTGATGATGATGGTGATGGTGATTTCAAATTGAAAAAAACGTTTGGTCTCCAAAAATATTTCAGCGTTGTTAAGGGTTTATTATATGTGACATATCAACCAAACATCTTCCCAGCTCTGTCGTAAAGATTTTATATTGTGGGGAGCCTCCGTGACCGAGAGGTAGCGTTCTAGGTCTCAGACAGCCAGGGATTGAATTTCGAATCCTGTGTCTGGAGCAGTGTCATCTCATTCATCTCACCATTCTCAGGAGGTTCTCCTGGCCCAATTTAGCCTATATGTGCACAAAGACGGCCGAAAATCACATTCATTCATTCATTCATTCATTCATTCATTCATTCATTCATTCATTCTTGGCTGGAATCGTTTTAACGGGTCCGGCCACATGAAAATCAACATAATTATATAGCCAACAAATACAGTCCGCGAGCTGCTGGTCTGGATGGCTCATTTGGTCAGGTTTTGGTTCGAAATTCAGAGGTACTGGATTCGAATCGTTGTGTATATACAGTGTTATAACGTGTGCAAAAGCCTGTACTGTGCAATAAAAAAAACCCTTGCAGTCATTCAAAAAGAGTAGGCATAGTTCAGCTTTCGGGCTTCTTTCTGTCGAGATATTGCTATTATGTACAGAATGCGACGTAAAGCAATATTTACAGTCATTAAGTCTGCGAACTCACTCACCAAGCTTGGATCAACATTCATCCATGCAACTTGTTAACCGTCCGTTTGGAACAGAAGGGTGTAACTCACACTTTACAAAGTGGGAGTTACACCCTTTCTATTCCAAGGGGACAGTTTACTGAGCGACATTTGACGACACCACCCGACAACCAAGAAACGTTGATCCAATGCTGATTTAATGTGCCAGTGTCGCAGACAGTGGACCAACATCAAACTAGCATTTGGTGAACGAATCCGGTTTCATTGCAATTAGGAAACATTGACCCAATGTCGGTTCAATGATGGGCCAGTGTCGTAAATTGTGGGCCAACATTGGCCAAGCTCTGGGTCAATGTCTTGTGTTTGTGCTAGATATATTTGATTTTAACACTTAAAGGGCCAAGTTATATAATTTATTTTTTACCCACTTGTTGTGTCTCGCTCCCGCGACCCACAATTTTAAGTTTCAAGTGGGTGAACATTACGCATATTTGAGCCAACAAAATTGCTAATCTTGATGTTTAACCCTTTGACCTCCATTTTGTCAAATCTGAATGGTTTTCACTCACTTGAAGTTGTGGATCGCGTCAGCGAGACACAACGTCAAGAGGGTGAAAATTCAAAATAAATAATTTGGCGGTTAAAGGGTTAAACACCAGTTTCACTCCTAGCGACAGTGATTTAACCTGCTAAAGATGACAGTCTAGAACAGAATAATTAACGACGACTATAGTCAAGTTTGAATTTGCCATTGTAATCTTCATCAATGACAAGCCGCGCATTGCTTCCGCAATTATCGACTTGTAGTTGGTGAAGATGACTTGTAGTACAGGCGGCAAATGAAACAAAGTATTGTTGTTATCAAAACAGCTCTATGAGTTTTAGGAAATTAAGTCATTCTTCAGAGATGCAATATGCTATTTTGATGCATCGTTCTAAAATGCGCTAAGGTCTAGAATTATATTTTTTTACCAAGAGCCGCAACTTCAACTTTCAAGTGGGTGAAAATTAATCATATATTTGAGACCAAAAATTTGCAAATCTTAAAGTTTAAACACTAATGTCATTCCTAATGATTTAACCTGCTAAAGACGCCAATAGAACGGAATGATTGAAAACGACTATGTTCGTGCTTTGAGCTTAAAGAGTTAAATTTCTACGATACTGTTCGACGTCAGCAGCTGATCATTCGACTTGGTATGTACAATTGTCTACTACTATTATAATTATTATTATTCTACTTATTATTATAATTATTATTATAATTATAATTATAATTATAATTATAATTATAATTATAATTATAATTATTATTATTATTATTATTATTATTATTATTATTATTATTATTATTATTATTATTATTATTATTATTATTATTATTATTATTATTATTATTATTATTATTATTATTATTATTATTATTATTATTATTATTATTATTATTATTATTATTATTATTATTATTATTATTATTATTATTATTATTATTATTATTATTATTATTATTATTAATACTGGTTGCATGATTAAAATTGATTCTAGATTTATTCACAGCAAACACGAGGCACTGAGCCAGTGTGGGTTTAATGCTGGTCCACCGACTGCAACGCTGGCCCAACACAGGATCAATGTCTCGTGTTTGCTGGGTTAATGTCAATAAAATATATATCTATCTATTTGGTTTCCACTAAGTCTTAATCATATACCATAACGGAGAAATGGTTGATCACAGTTCATAACCTGACTGTCCGTCAGCAGGATTACTGAATGGATTTGTAGAAAACTTTCACCTGAGGTATGTCTCTGGCTAAGGAAGGGGAGGGGGGAATACCTATTCCGTTATCCGTTATTTGGACCTTTTTTAACCTTGATTCGTCATTAGGGCTTGTAATTAGCTGTGATTTGTGATTTGACCAATTACCTGTTAAATGTGATTTGATTCTTAAATACCTGAATTAAATGTGATCAGAGATGATTTTTTCCGATAACTGTGATTTCATGAATTATCCGTTATGAAAAATGTTTTTCCTACTCATAAAATATGCAATGCCGTAGTCTAGATGAATTTTGCTAATAATTACTTGTGACTGTGATTGAACATCTAGAAATACCTGTGATCGTGAAATGGGGTAAATAAATAAATGTAAATTGTGATCAAGGGGGGGGGGTTTTCCTCCCTCAAAGAACACTTCATTAAATTTTTGGGGATGATCCAATACACAATCACTTTGCCAAGGAGGATTCTGTGGCGTCAGTGACCTCATGTTGCGCGACAATTAACATACTAATGTTTATTAAGCACTTAGGATTTTATATAAAAATAATCATCGGCAGTGCTGTAAAACGCATATGCTTTGACCCAATGTTGTGTTAATGTTGGCCCACTGTCTATTAGGCTGGACCAAAATTAACACAGCATCGGGTCAACAAATTCATGAATTAAATTAAAACTTTGTCTAATACAAAAACAGAAAGACGTTGACTATTTACAGGGAAACACAATTTCCACAAGAAAATAACCCTTTCAGTGCGGGGACCTACCCGGCTAAACCAGTATACTCACCTTCCATCAGGGTAGCGGGGACCGATATTAGACTCAGAATCTGATGTCTGTCTGATTCTGACGTCCAAAGACGGTAGACGTCAGTTTCTGATGACTGTCCCCGCCTTAAAAAAATTAAAAAAAAAGTAATGGCCGCAGACCCATATGGTATTCAAATGAAGCGGAAAGAGGTAACTAAGACAATAATGATGATTTCAAATTGAAAAAAACCTTTGTTCTCCATGGTTTATACAAAAATAGTCTAGAGCTTTTAGGGTTAATAGCATCATAGCCACATAACTGTCAGTATGTGGTAATGCCAGCTGTGTAATAACGACCTTGGAGATCTCTCTCTCTCTCTCTCTCCTCTCTAAACCAGTATACTCACCTTCCATCAGGGTAGCGGGGACCGATATTAGACTCAGAATCTGATGTCTGTCTGATTCTGACGTCCAAAGACGGTAGACGTCAGTTTCTGATGACTGTCCCCGCCTTAAAAAAATTAAAAAAAAAGTAATGGCCGCAGACCCATATGGTATTCAAATGAAGCGGAAAGAGGTAACTAAGACAATAATGATGATTTCAAATTGAAAAAAACCTTTGTTCTCCATGGTTTATACAAAAATAGTCTAGAGCTTTTAGGGTTAATAGCATCATAGCCACATAACTGTCAGTATGTGGTAATGCCAGCTGTGTAATAACGACCTTGGAGATCTCTCTCTCTCTCTCTCTCCTCTCTCTCTCTCTCTCTGTGAACGTAGATATGATACATTCTATTTTATATTGTTGTTGTTGTTTATTCAGCGGTAGGCAACATGCCTGTGCCATACAATAATTTGTGCAAACAGTGCGCGAGTGTACAGCAATTATGATAAATATTGTCAATATGAAATGAAATGAATCGGGCTTTAGGCCACCTTTGTGCACATATAGTCTAAACTAGGCCAGGAGAACCTCCTGAGGATGGTGAGATGATTGAGATGACACTGTCCTCCAGACACAGGACTCGAAATTCAAGCCCTAGCGGTCTGAGGCCGAGCACGCTACCTCTCGGTCACGGAGGCTCCCCACAATACTGACTTTCACACGTGGATGGGGAAGGAACATTTTTGTCAAACCGCCGAGACCGGGAACCGAACCCTGAACTCTGGCGTGAAAGGCAGCGGTGCTAACCACTACCCTAGGGCCCCCGCACGAGACACCGAGACAATGTTGAGTAGGTGGCGGTCCACATTAGTCTAAAACCAAACCCAATGCAGATAAAATGAAAGATACGACAACACCCAATACGTGGTGTGTCGTGCAGTTCTGTTTCATAATGTATTATTGGGCGGGGGCCCTAGGGTAGTGGTTAGCACCGCTGCCTTGCACGCCAGAGTTCGGGATTCGGTTCCCGGTCTCGGCGGTTTGAAAGAAACAAAAATGTTTCTTCCCCATCCACGTGTGAAAGTCAGTATTGTGGGGAGCTTCCGTGACCGAGAGGTAGCGTGCTCGGCCTCAGACCGCCAGGGCTCGAATTTCGAATCCTGTGTCTGGAGGACAGTGTCATCTCAAATCATCTCACCATCCTCAGGAGGTGAGGCTATATGTGCACAAAGGTGGCCTAAAGCCCGATTCATTTCATTTCATTCCATAATGTATTGGCTGTAACTGCGAAACACTTTTCTCTGTTCAAACGAAATATTGGCAGGCCCCGATGGCTCATTCGATACGGTTATGGCTCAGAGGTACTTGGTTCAAATTCCCGCCGGGTCGGATGTTATCGGGGTTTTGAATATACAGTGTTCCAAACTGTTAAAAAGCATGGAGTGTGCAATGCTGTCTATGGTACTGTGCACTATAAATAACCCTTTCTAAAGTCATTCTAAAAGAGTAGGGCATAGTCCCGACTTCAGGCTTCCTTCTGCCAAGATATTGCTATGATTTTGCAGAATGCTACGAAAGGAAATGAAAAAATGAAATCATAGTATAAAGTATACACATAATTGTGTTTATTTCTGTTGATGTAATAAATAATTTGACAAATCCGATACGTGTGTATAGTAATTGGGCTATAGTATACCGTATTATATAATTGAAATTCGCTTACGAGTGTTTGAAATAATTTTAGGTTCGAGTATACTGCCGTGCGAGGCCAAAAAGCAATATCTGTTTACTTGACAAGTAAGCAGATACTGCTTTTTCCTTTGCAGAGCAGTATAAGTACATGCACTGTCTATGGTATTGTGTACTATAAAGAACCTTTGAAGTCATTCTAAAAAAGGCTACTTTCTGTCGAGATATTGCCATGATTTTGCACAATACTTCATGAAGCAATATTTACTCAATCAAAACTAATGGAAATCATAGTATAGATTATACACAGACAGACGGATATTTTATTGACAGAAAGAAAGTCATTACAGACTTATTAGACATAGAAATGAGAGACATATATGTACATGTATTTACAAGACTGTTAATTTGTTAAAAATCATATGACAATATACATGGTATGACATACATAGCTAAAATCATGTTAAGTGGCATTACCATAATAAAGACTGGATATCTCGATAATACAAATAACTACTTCTTAAAATAAAATTAAAAGGCATTGTCAAGATAACATTTAGGGGCCTATCATATTGTTTCCCGCACCAGTATACACGAAATAGGATTTATTTATGTTGATGTAATAATTAATTTGACAAATCTGATACATTGGTGTGGTAATCTGGTAATGGGGCTATAGTATTCCGTATCCCCACGCATAAACGTGCATGCACTTATAAGTGCAAATCGCATGTTTGGGGCCGGGGGGGGGGGGGGTGTGGAATAATTTTATGCTCGACTATACTGCCGCTGTGCAACGGCAAAAAAACAGTATCTGCTCACTTTACAAGTAAGGAGATACTGCTTTTTGCTTTTGCAGAGCAGTATAAGTGCATGTACTTGTTTTTGAAAACTAAGTGCACCCCTGTCCTCAGTGACGTCATCACTCACTCTAAGATTTCGCTGTCGTCAACTTAATGCAGGTTTGTTATAGATTTCTCTGTGTCGCAATTTGTGTACAAACGTGAAACGGTATGTCATAATCAGATGGAATTATCTTCATTTTTAAGTTTTTTTTACATATTTTTTTAGAAGGTGCCGGCGTTTTAAACCATCACAAGCCTCGTCAGAGGAAGACGACAGTATGCCGACAGTAGCAGAAGAAATGAATGGAATTCTTGAATTTTTTTTAAACGAGATGGAAACTAGATTTAAGAATTTTATATCTGAGACATTGGACAAACACTTGTCTGAATTTAAAACGGCGTTGGTTGCGATACAAAAAGAAAATGTGGATTTGAAAAAAGACATAATTATTCTCAAGAAAGAAAAAGGTGAAGTGAAGGAGGAAATGAAAAAAATGAAAGATATGATGAATAGAGACCAGGCTGATTTGGCCGAGCTAGAACAATACTCCCATCATTCGAACGTGAGAATATTCGGTTTGCCAGAAAAGGAGAACGAAAACTGTAAGCAAACCATAGACACATTATTAAAAGAGCATCTGCAAATAGAAGATGTGAGCTCTGCTGATATAGAGGTAGCTCATCGTCTGCCCAGTACTAGGAATGGACCAAAACCGATGATAGTACGCTTTAGGGGAAGAGAAGAGAAGATGAAAGTAATAATGGCGAGGAAGAAATTAGCAGGGAAGAGGATATCTATCCAAGAAGATTTAACCAGAAAATCAATGGTGTAGGTGAATAGACTCAGAAACCATCCAGGAATCGCAGACGCGTTGGTCTGGGATAATAAGATATATTTTAAAGACAAAAACGGACGAAAAGTTAGAGCACGTCACGGTATCACGGTGGCAGATATGTTCACATGAACAAGACACTCATCCATATCCAGCGCGGCTGAAAAATGGACTGAGTATGTGTTTTACCTTAATTAAGCTGTGATTAATTTTGGTCGCATAAATATACATTATTATTTAAAAAGACTATCTGTGTGATATACATATTCTCAGTTTTTTGTTGTTGTTA
>OZ024912.1:81595174-81607957 GCA_964017125.1 Flabesymbios commensalis | reverse complement strand
CAATGGAGATTGGAAATTGTCATGTTATGTGGTAAGGTACATGGTTGTGATTATGTATTAGATAATTAGTGAAGAACACGGTATTATTAGAAAGCCTCTAAGAGCGGAGCCCGAAGAGGCTTCTTTCCTAAAAATGCCAGTGTTCTGAACTGATTATCGGACATAGTCGTTACCAGAGCACCCCCCCTGTGCCCCACCCCACTCTTAAACTTCAAAATATTTACTGTTAAAATCTGGACACGCCCATTTATTGGAGAGAGGTTGTGTGCCCATAGAAACTGATGACAAAAGTAAAACTGGTGTCATTTAGAAAAATTAGTAGTTGCTGCTGAGACGTGCTTCATGACAATAACTTGATTAGTGATTTTTTTCCAGTCAATAATAAATATTTAGTATGTACAATATGAACTGTTTTTTTGTAAATTATAAAGCAATGTATGCTAATTTGAAATTGGAATTTCTCAATATAATATTTAAGTATATATAAGTCAATGGCTCATAACAAATCATAAACAAATCAGGAGAATAAAATATAATTTCTGGTATTTCTCAGCATAAAAGCAATGCTTGGTCAATATCATATCCCAACAATCAGGGTGCATTGAAATTATGTCGGTTTAATGTTGGGCCAGCATCGCAGAAAGTGGACCATCAATAAACCAGCATTGTTTTGATGAAGATAAGCGCCGTTTTTTTTCTAAAAAGTTATATGACTACAACTGGCTGTGGCCTACGGTAGTACGGAAATGAAATGAATCGGGCTTTAGGCCACCTTTGTGCACATATAGGCTAAACTGGGCCAGGAGAACCTCCTGAGGATGGTGAGATGATTGAGATGACACTATCCTCCAGACACAGGATTCGAAATACGAGCCCTGGCGGTCTGAGGCCGAGCACGCTACCTCTCGGTCACGGAGGCTCCCCACAATACTGACTTTCACACGTGGATGGGGAAGAGACATTTTTGTTTTCTTTCAAACCGCCGAGACCGGGAAACGAACCCCGAACTCTGGCGTGAAAGGCAGCGGTGCTAACCACTACCCTAGGGCCCCCGCCCTACGGTAGTACGGCTCCCCCAATGTTTTTCTAAATATACGGCTCCCAAAGGGCGAATTACAAATATTTGGTCGTGTTTTTGTTTTGGGTACGTTGAACAGGGAGGGGGGGGGGGGGTTACAGCCGGCGACCCCTTTTCGATCGCCACTCAGAGCAGTGTGTGTTCAAATCTGGGTCCTCTCAGACATATGGGTACCAAGCATTAATAGCCAAAAAACGCACAACATTGGCTCGAAGCTGGTTAAATATTGGCGTCGAAAACGTTGGAAATACATTACACTGATGCTGGACCAATACAGTCTATTTGTCGCTTCCAGATAGTGCTTCGTAGACGGCCAGATAGAGCTCCGTAGACAGTCAGAACAATGGTCTGGTCGTCTAATAATACCTGGGTCAAATCTAATAATGCTGTTTGAACTGAATCAAGACGGTATTATTTCAGAGAATGCCCAGAGAACACAATAGAAAAATCACCCTGGTATAATGACTATTGTATATTATCTGTAGCACAGGGAGAGTAACAGCATGGTCTTTTTCAAATAGGTAGTTGTTTGCTGTTTGGCTGTACAGCTACCCAGCTAACACAATGCATTCACACTGTGTCGCTCAAGGTTGGTCCACCGTCTGCGATGCTGGACCAGCATTGGGCCGACAATGGATCTGTCTCGTGGTTGCAAGGCAGGAACGAGATACCGTATGCATTGTTTCAGTTGTAGCCTATACGTTTTCTTCGTACAGTTTCACACGAAGGCCATGTATCTTCTATTGTAATAGAGAGTGCTGGTAGACCTGCTTGGAAATAAGGTTAGGGGGTGATATTGCATCAGTGCGGGTGTATTCAGCTCTAATAATGTAATATAGATGCTGACCCGAGGCTGGTTTGATGATGAGTCAACATGACAACCGATGGCCCAACATCGACCCAGCGCTGGGTCAGCCTCTCACGTTTTGCAGGTCATACTTTGTTTGATATCGTGAGGGCGGGGGCCCTAGGGTAGAGGTTAGCACCGCTGCCTCTCACGCCAGAGTTCGGGGTTCGGTTCCCGGTCTCGGCGGTTTGAAGGAAACAAAAATGTTTCTTCCCCATCCACGTGTGAAAGTCAGTATTGTGGGGAGCCTCTGTGATCGAGAGGTGGCGTGCTCGGCCTCAGACCGCCAGGGCTCGAATTTCGAATCCTGTGTCTGGAGGACAGTGTCATTTCAATCATCTCACCATCCTCAGGAGGTTCTCCTGGCCCAGTTTAGCCTATATGTGCACAAAGGTGGCCTAAAGCCCGATTCATTTCATTTTTTTTGATATTGTGAATATCACGGTGTTAGTTAATCACGATACAGAGGCAATCTTTGTGTGCATATTTGCTGGTATATATTTATATTCTTTAAAAAGGTTATTGCTGAGTAATCTGTGTAAATACGCTAATGTAACTTTTTCTAAGAAAGTAGATCTAAATCTACCAGTACTTAGAAATGTCGGGTCATGGATTGGATAATACATGTATTTTGAAAAATATGCTTACATTGTCACTGTTTAAAATATATTTTACGCAAGAGTATTTCCAAGGGGTGTAGTAGAGTAGAGAGTAAATACCCAACAAAGGCGAGATGTTGGCCTGATGTTGGTTTGGAGCTGTTCCACCGTCTGTGACGCTGGCCCAGCGTTGAACCACCATCGGGTCAACGGCTATGTTTTTTCTTGATGGATGATGTGCTACATACATTTTTATATGTATATTCACAGAAGGTAGGCCCTACAGTATTTCCAATGGTTAATTATATTTGTTATTGTAATAATTTTCATATTGATTGCTTAATGAAACGTTATCCAGGACAACTTTATAAGTCAGATCTGGTATTGTTAGACTAAGGTATATTTGGGGAGCTGGTCCTAATTTAATTTAACTTAAATATATATAGTTGACTAACTTTGTTTTTTTTATGTTACCACTATAGTAAGTGGACATGCCTAGCAGACGCGGGACGTCGCCTCATGGCTTGGATCAGTGTTGGACCAGCGTTGGTCCGGCCATGGGTCGGCGGCTCGTATTTGCTGGGTATAGGAACCTAAAGGTTGAATGTTGACAACCCGTATGGGAATCAACATATTATATAATTTGCTTTGGCTGTTTGCTGCGCGTGGCCATGCGCGAAGTTCCCATACCATCATCTAAGTTTTGATAACAGTGAATAAGTGTACCCTTTCTTTCCTCAGTCTAATATGGACAATATGGCGCGAACGCGTCTTTTGACGGCAATTGTCCCACTCTGACCTCCAAGTTTGAAAGAAACAAAATGTTTCCTCCCTGCTCACTAGCAAAGATTCAGTATTGTAGGGAAACTCCGTGATCGACAGGTAGCGTGCTCGGCTTCAAACCGCCAGGCTTGAATTTCCAATCCTGTGTCTGGTGCGATATAGCAACAACAATAACAATATATTCTTACATAGACCAATTTTATATTACAACGCAAATAACTTGCAGTTTTTCATGGATACAAACTACAACTAGATTGAAAATATATATTTCAAAATTAGGCAGGCGTCGAAGACGGTGGGCCTCTTTTGGTGTAATGATTACGCTTGCACAACATTAAAACAACATTATTTCATCATCTTTGTTTTCTATCCTGCACGATGCCAAGCAAACCAAAACATCGATCCGACGTTGTGTTAATGTTGGCTCACTGTCTTTGACTTCAGGTGGCTGGAGGTTATGTCTCGGGATTCTAATTTTTTGCTACCAGCGCAATTTATACTGACACTTATAGGCACTAGAGGGGTCCGGGTGCTTTACACGTCAGAATTTAGAGTTTGTAGACTGATTATTAACCGACGTCAGAATCTGACGTCTGTAGACGTCAGATTATGACGTCTAAAGTCGATCCCCGCACTGAAAGAATAAAAAATTATAATGGCAGTAGGTATTCAAATGAAGCGGAAAGATCTACTATGAAATTTATGATGATTTCAAAATTAAAAAAAACGTTGTTATTTTGGTTTATGTAAAAATATATATTTTTCGCGCTGTAAAGGTCAGTGAAAACTGTTCACGCTTAAACAATGCTGTAACTTAACACTTAAAAAGCGCTAAATTGAATAATTTATTTTTCACCCACTTAAAGTTGTGTCTCGCTACCGCGACCCAGAACTTCAAGCGGGTGAGAATTTATCATATGTGTTTAATTTGATACCAAACATTTGCAAAAACAGTCATTTTATTCCCAATATCAGTGATTTGATCAGCTGATAAAATGAAATGAATCGGGCTTTAGGCCACCTTTGTGCACATATAGGCTAAACTGGGCCAGGAGAACCTCCTGAGGATGGTGAGATGATTGAGATGACACTGTCCTCCAGACACAGGATTCGAAATTCGAGTCCTGGCGGTCTGAGGCCGAGCACGCTACCTCTCGGTCACGGAGGCTCCCCACAATACTAACTTTCACACGTGGATGGGGAAGAAACAATTTTGTTTCTTTCAAACCGCCGAGACCGGGAACCGAACCCCGGACTCTGGCGTGAAAGGCAGCGGTGCTAACCACTACCCTAGGGCCCCCGCCCATTTTTTGATCGGCTGATAAGCCGGATTAAAAACCACTCTGGTCGCGCCTAGCGCTGTAAGGATTAACCTTTTCACTACCATACATGACGGAAATTTCCGTCGTCATTCGTCAATGAACGTAACCATAAAAAGACACAAATTTTCGTCAAATATATACTACATTTATGTATTTTTCGTCATTTGAAGCTGGAAATTGCGTTAGCAATTCCAGCTTTAAATGACGAAAAATAGAACTCCTACACCAGTATATCTGGATCCTGGCATGCACTCCGGCCTGGAAGTCAAAGGGTTAATAATGTAGTTTCTTATACAATTAATATTTCTGCTTCTTATCTAATAATTGTGGATTGAACGCTATGTTATCGTTTTTAACCCTAGTAACATCACATTAACATATGTCAGAAGGTGGCTGTTTAATTAACCCTCTCAGTGCGGGAACCGACTTTAGACGTCCGAATTGGACGGTTTTAGACGCCATCCCAGCAAACACGAAACGTTCAGCCAATGTTGGTACAATGTTGGGCCAGCGTCGAAGACGATGGGTCAACTTTGTACCAACATTGGCTGAACGTTTTGTGTTCGCTGGGATGGTTCATACAAAAATATTTTTCAGCGTGGTAAGAGTTGATGGCTTGAGAAAGGTCTCTCTTTCTGTTACCTAGATGTGGCACATCAATCATATCAGACAACACAAGATACGACAACACAATAGATGCTACAGGTGTGCAGTAGTTTTATTTGTCATGACGTGCTGTCTGTGACCGACAATTTCAACAATTTATTCTGCCGAAATAAAATAAAATAATTGATTTTTTTGTATATAAGATAGCCACATTACTAATAGTGTAGTGGTTAAGCTCACATAATGAAACCATTGTGCATTTTATGATTAAAGCATGAAACTTCTACCATTATTAGTACATATCATGGGGTTTGCCAATTTACTGTTTTAAAAAGCTCATTTAATGATATGTCTGTAGATGGCGGCTGATCAATTAACCTGTTCAGTGCGGGGACCGACTTTAGACGTCAGAATCGGACGATTTTAGACGTCGAATCTGACGACATGGCTTATGCAAAAATATTTCAGCGTTCAGTGTTAATGACTTGAGAATGATCGCTCTCTGCTACCGTGGATGTGGTGCATTAATCATATCAGATACGTCAAGAGAAGATACAACACCACAATATACGCTGCAGGTGTGCCGTAGGCTAGAGTTTTATTTTTCATAACGTGCTGTCTGTGCCCGCCAATTAGAACAATTTATTCTGCTGAAATAAAATAAAATAATTAAAATTTTACTACATACCATAGTCACATTACTAAATAAGTATATTAGTGTAGCCCAGCACACTCAGTCAAATGCCTACAAGGGAATACAGACAGACAGACGTACGGACAGATGTCATGGAGACGGCA
Organism: Flabesymbios commensalis; assembly: GCA_964017125.1. Taxonomy (NCBI): domain Eukaryota; kingdom Metazoa; phylum Annelida; class Polychaeta; order Terebellida; family Flabelligeridae; genus Flabesymbios; species Flabesymbios commensalis. The sequence goes on along the minus strand of OZ024912.1, from coordinate 81,601,924 downwards.
ATATCCTTCAGCTAAAGTGGACGAGGGTTTAAAGTGGTATACACTCCGTCAAAATAAGGTGTCTCTCATATTTCATTTGATATGACAAGATTCTCTCAAGGCTTCTGAAAAGCTTTTAAAACCGGGCCATCACTTTAATATTATGATTATTGGCAAATAAAAATGTAACCTCCTTTTAAGTGCCAAGTTATTTAATTGGAATTTTTACTCACTTGGAGCTGTGTTTCGCTGACGCGATTCACAACTTCAAGTGAGTGGAAATTATTCTGATTTGACAGAATGGAGGGCAACGATTTTTAAATCTTGCCAATTGATGTCACGTTTATTTTTTAGCATGTTTGATAGCTGATATTCAATGAAATAAAAAAAAACACGAATATAATTGTGACCGGCGGTTAGCGGGTTAATGTACATAAAACGTGGGCATACAGCGATAATCATAGCGGTAAAATATAACCATGATAACGTCACAATTTAAATCAAGAGATGCTAATTCAATGCAATAACTCACATGTCTTGGTAAGTTAACCCTTTCAGTACGGGGACCGTCTTTAGAAGTCAGAATATAGACGTCAGATTCTGACGTATACAGACATTCCCCGCACTTAAAGAATTAAAATTGCATAATAGACCATTATACATTGGACAATTTCTACTATCATTTTATATTTGTTGTTTCGCGCGAAATTATAGGTAGAATTATAATTATTGAAGGAAAAAAAAAATATATTCACATAATTACTATCAGTTTACTAATATTAAATGTTGGGCTAGTGTCATTTTTAAAACAAATCACTATAAACATGATAAACCGGTGTGGTGTTTTATTTTATATTGCGGAATAAAATATAGAAAAAAAATACTGTCAAAACTAGAACAGGAGTTCCCGAACTCCGAGGCCCGGCTTCGGGATGTTTGACAAAAAATCGGCTTAATATTTTGTAAACATAATTGTATTGGTCTTCCTCGTGGGCCAGAATCCTAAATGTCCACGATATAATTAAGGAAAAAAACAAGGAGACAAGTTAAAATATATCTTCAACGTTTATTCCTTCATCCACCAGGGTTGTAAATGCTGTATATGACAGATAAATATTTCACACAAATTAAAAAATAGACTACATAAAAAGCGCTGCTTTAGATTTTATCTTCCATATCAGGGAAATAAGGAATTTATTTTTCAAACGTTGGAAATGCAAATAATAAAACTTGCACGGCACAATACTGAGGTCCATTTCACTGTGGTTTTAAAGTAGACGGCATGTGAAAAATGTCAAAAGAGCGGCATAAAGTGATTTTTTTCAACCCGTCCATGACAGCTTTATCACCGGTGTCTCGCACCCAGGCGTTTACTGATGTTGCCACCTGCAACTATAATAATTTGATTATATTCAAGCTTTTAAATACATGTGTGACATATGTCTATTGCTACAAATCGTCACCCTGATATTATACTGTCGTATCTACAGTTATCATTATTGGGAGATAATCGAAAAAAACTTGATTATAAAAATAGTAGTAATATTTCAGCCTTGTCTTAAAAAACCTTTGTAGATATAAGAAATAGACGTTTGTTCAATGTGAAGAAAATGCACCAGACCTTAGCGTTGCATAGCAAAAAGCAGTGTAGGATAATACATAATATTACATAGTTGTATGCGCACATACGACAGTGTAATATATAAGTGGGATTTTTTTCATAATCAATTGATTTCACGTTTTAATAACTTTCCAGTAATGTTTAGCTGCAAAACAGACATTAAAATTGTATATTGTACAAAAAGTGGTTAAACGATGTATGTACCACATACGACTGTAAAATGATGCCAAAAATGTCAAATGTGTGAAAATGTCAGTATTATAGAGTTGTATCTGCAGATACAACTTCTAGAATCAAAATTGTTAAATGACTCAAAATGTTTTACGTAATACACTATTATAAACAATTCATAAGTTTACATTGTTTATCGCTTTAATTCTTTTGGTGTAATGATTACGCTTGCACAACATTAAAACAACATTATTTCATCATCATTGTTTTTTATCCTGCACGATGCCAAGCAAACCAAAACATCGATCCGACGTTGTGTTAATGTTGGCTCACTGTCTTTGACTTCAGGTGGCTGGAGGTTATGTCTCGGGATTCTAATCTTCTGCTACCAGCGCAATTTATACTGACACTTATAGGCACTAGAGGGGTTCGGGTGCTTTACACGTCAGAATTTAGAGTTTGTAGACTGATTATTAACCGACGTCAGACGTCAGAATCTGACGTCTGTAGACGTCAGAATCTGACGTCTAAAGTCGATCCCCGCACTGAAAGAATAAAAAATTATAATGGCAGTAGGTATTCAAATGAAGTGGAAAGATCTACTAAGAAATTTATGATGATTCCAAAATGAAAAAAAACTTTGTTATCTTGGTTTATGTAAAAATATATATTTTTAGCGCTGTAAGGGTCAGTGGAAACTGTTCACGCTTAAACAATGCTTTAACTTAACACTTAAAAAGCGCTAAATTAAATAATTTATTTTTCACCCACTTAAAGTTGTGTCTCGCTACCGCGACCCACAACTTCAAGCGGGTGAAAAGTTATCATATGTGTTTAATTTGATACCAAACATTTGCAAAAACAGTCATTTTGTTCCCAATATCAGTGATTTGATCGGCTGATAAAAAATGAAATGAAATGAATCGGGCTTTAGGCCACCTTTGTGTACATATAGGCTAAACTGGGCCAGGAGAACCTCCTGAGGATGGTGAGATGATTGAGATGACACTGTCCTCCAGACACAGGATTCGAAATTTGAGTCCTGGCGGTCTGAGGCCGAGCACGCTACCTCTCGGTCACGGAGGCTCCCCACAATACTAACTTTCACACGTGGATGGGGAAGAAACAATTTTGTTTCTTTCAAACCGCCGAGACCGGGAACCGAACCCAGGACCCTGGCGTGAAAGGCAGCGGTGCTAACCACTACCCTAGGGCCCCCGCCCATTTTTTGATCGGCTGATAAGCCGGATTAAAGACGACTCTGGTCCCGCCTAGCGGTATAAGGATTAATAATGTAGTTTCTTATACAATTAATATTTCTGCTTCTTATCTAATAATTGTGGATTGAACGCTATGTTATCGTTTTTAACCCTAGTAACATCACATTAACATATGTCAGAAGGTGGCTGTTTAATTAACCCTTTCAGTGCGGGAACCGACTTTAGACGTCCGAATTGAACGGTTTTAGACGCCATCCCAGCAAACACGAAACGTTCAGCCAATGTTGGTACAATGTTGGGCCAGCCAGACGTCGAATCTGACGACATGGCTTATGCAAAAATATTTCAGCGTTCAGTGTTAATGACTTGAGAATGATCGCTCTCTGCTACCGTGGATGTGGTACATTAGTCATATCAGATACGTCAAGAGAAGATACAACACCACAATATACGCTGCAGGTGTGTCGTAGGCTAGAGTTTTATTTTTCATAACGTGCTGTCTGTGACCGCTAATTAGAACAATTTATTCTGCTGAAATAAAATAAAATAATTAAAATTTTACTACATATCATAGTCACATTACTAAATAAATATATTAGTGTAGCCCAGTAATGCGCACACTCAAATGTACAGTCAAATGCCTAAAAGGGAATACAGACAGACGGAATACAGACGGACGGACAGATGTCATGGAGACGGCAATATCCTTCAGCTAAAGTGGACGAGGGTTTAAAGTGGTATACACTCCGTCAAAATAAGGTGTCTCTCATATTTCATTTGATATGACAAGATTCTCTCAAGGCTTCTGAAAAGCTTTGAAAACCGGGCCATCACTTTAATATTATGATTATTGGCAAATAAAAATGTAACCACCTTTTAAGCGCCAAGTTATTTAATTGGAATTTTTACTCACTTGGAGCTGTGTCTCGCTGACGCGATTCACAACTTCAAGTGAGTGAAAATTATTCAGATTTGACAGAATGGAGGTCAATGATTTTTAAATCTTGCCAATTGATGTCACGTTTATTTTTTAGCATGTTTGATAGCTGGTATTCAATGAAATAAAAAAAAACATGAATATAATTGTGACCGGCGGTTAGCGGGTTAATGTACATAAAACGTGGGCATACAGCGATAACATAGCGGTAACCTATAACCATGATAACGTCACAATTTAAATCAAGAGATGCTCATTCAATGCAATAACTCACATGTCTTGGTAAGTTAACCCTTTCAGTACGGGGACCGTCTTTAGAAGTCAGAATATAGACGTCAGATTCTGACGTATAAAGACATTCCCCGCACTTAAAGAATTAAAAATGCATAATAGACTTATTGAACAATTTCTACTATCATTTTATATTTGTTGTTTCGCGCGAAATTATAGGTAGAATTATAATTATTTAAGGAGAATGAAATATATTCACATAATTACTATCAGTTTACTAATATTAAATGTTGGGCTAGTGTCATTTTTAAAACAAATCACTGTAAACATGATAAACCGGTGTGGTGTTTTATTTTATATTGCGGAATAAAATATAGAAAAAAAAAAATACTGTCAAAACTAGAACAGGAGTTCCCGAACTCCGAGGCCCGGCTTTGGGATGTTTGACATAAAATCGGCTTAATATTTTGTAAACATAATTATATTGGTCTTCCTCGTGGGCCAGAATCCTAAATGTCCACGATATAATTAAGTAAAAAACCAAGGAGACAAGGTAAAATATATCTTCAACGTTTATTCCTTCATCCACCAGGGTTTTAAATGTTGTATATAACAGATAAATATTTTACACAAATTAAAAAATAGACTACATAAAAAGTGCTGCTTTAGATTTTATCTTCCATATCAGGGAAATAAGGAATTTATTTTTCAAACGTTGGAAAAGCAAATAATAAAACTTGCACGGCACAATACTGAGGTCCATTGCACCGTGTTATTAAAGTAGACGGCATGTGAAAAATGTCAAAAGAGCGGCATAAAGTGATTTTTTTCAACCCGTTCATGACAGCTTTATCACCGGTGTCTCGCACCCAGGCGTTTACTGATGTTTCCACCTGCAACTATAATAATTTGATTATATTCAAGCTTTTAAATACATGTGTGACATATGTCTATTGCTACAAATCGTCACCCTGATATTATACTGTCGTATCTACAGTTTTCATTATTCCGAGATGATCGAAAAAAACTTAATTATAAAAAAAGTAGTAATATTTCAGCCTTGTCTTAAAAAACCTTTGTAGATATAAGAAATAGACGTTTGTTCAATGTGAAGAAAATGCAACAGACCTTAGCGTTGCATAGCAAAAAGCATTTAAAAAAGATACGACCTTATAATATTATAAAATATGGCCAGTGTATGATAATACATAATATTACATAGTTGTATGCGCACATACGACAGTGTAATATATAAGTAGGATTTTTTTCAAAATCAACTGATTTCACGTTTTAATAACTTTCTAGTAATGTTTAGCTGCAAAACAGACATTAAAATTGTATATTGTACAAAAAGTGGTTAAACGATGTATGTACCACATACGACTGTATAATGTTGACAAAAATGTCAAATGTGTGAAAATGTCAGTATTATAGAGTTGTATCTGCAGATACAACTTCTAGAATCAAAATTGTTAAATGACTCAAAATGTTTTACGTAATACACTATTATAAACAATTCATAAGTTTACATTGTTTTTCGCTCTAATTCGTCAAAAAAAATTCTAAAATTTGACAGTTGTATGTGGCAGATACAACGCTATAGAATAAAAAATTAAAGGTCAAATTAAACAATTAAAATACTGCATAGCTGTATGTGCAGATACAACTATAGGAATAAAGGATCCGATTTTTTAATTATTTTTTTTCCAAATAACTGACAATCTCATAAGAATATATTTAAGAAAAACATGGTGAAAATTACAAATGTTTTGTTATTTAAAATTACACTGTTGTAAGTGGCACATACGACCTTGTAATATATAACTTGCATTAAGATTGTGTTGTATCTCAACAGAAACACAATAATGAATAACGTTTTCTATCTGATGTGTTTTTCGAACCTATGCAAAATCTGCTTGAGTATGTGATTGTTCTTATTTATTTTTTTGAGAAATAATGTAAGTAAAATAGTATACTAATACAGGTAACATTGTCAACAATGTTAGGCATGAATGTCACTTGTTAGGTTAACATACAATTTATTCTGATTTTACATCGGTTTATAATTGTCATTTCGCAATTCATATTATGGTTTGTTTTTATTCAATTACTAAAGTTACTTGACATTTTACATGTTTTACAGAACATTAAACAAAATATTAACTGAAATTAACACTTAGGCTCTTACATAAGTATCTAAATCAATAATGTAACAACAAAAAATTCCTAACAAGGGTCATTGAACATCAAATGCTTTTAACTACATGAACTAAGCGTAAAAAGACAACAGTTTTAAAAAATACTACAAGAACATATTGTTCTAAAATAACAATACAGAATATTGTCTCTTTGGGGTGAAAGTTAGTTAGCGCAGCGATTCAGCAAAAATCCCTGTTTAAGTCTATAGTCAGCATAATGATGAAGCCTACTCACAAATCAACTAACAATTAGCAGGATACTGTAATTAAATGGCTGAAGTCAGATTTGAAATTTTAAATTACTTGTTATTGGAGTAAATTATTTTATAAGACACATTCGAGGCCAGTTTGAAGGATCTGACTCATTACGAATAAACGTGACTGTGTGGTCTG
>OZ024912.1:81490174-81590174 GCA_964017125.1 Flabesymbios commensalis | reverse complement strand
AAAGCTCTATGTATAATAACACCTTTCTGACCCCAGCTCCCTCGTGACAGGCATGTGGCGTAACCACTACACCCCCACATCACGGGCTCTATGTATAATAACACCTTACAGACCACAGCTCCGGCGTGACAGGCACGTAACGTAACCACTACATCTCCCACACAACGGGCTCTATGTATAATAGCACCTTACAGTCCACGGCTCCGGTGTGACAGGCACGTAACGTAACCACTCCCACACAACGGGCTCTATGTATAATAACACCTTACAGACCCCGGCTCCGGCGTGACAGGCACGTGGCGTAACTTCTACACCCCCACCCCACAGGCTCTATGTATAATAACACCTCACAGACCCCGGCTCAGGCGTGACAGAAACGTCACGTAACCACTAAACCCTCCCCCCCCCCCCACACCACGGGCTCTATGTATAATAACATCTTACAGACCCCGGCTCCGGCGTGACAGGCACGTGGCGTAACCACTACACCCCCACATCACGGGCTCTATGTATAATAACACCTTACAGACCCCGTCTCCGGCGTGACAGGCACATGACGTAACCACTACTCCTCCCACACAACGGGCTCTATGTATTATAACACCTTAAAGACCCCGGCTCCGGCGTGACAGGCACGTGGCGTAACCACTACACCCCCCCCCCCACACCACGGGCTCTATGTATAATAACACCTTACAGACCCCAGCTCCGGCGTGACAGGCACGTGGCGTAACCACTACAACCCCACACCACGGACTCTATGTATAATAACACCTCACAGACCCCGGCTCCGGCGTGACAGGCACGTGGCGTAACCAATACACCCCCACACCATGGGCTCTATGTATAATAACACCTTACAGACCCCGGCTCCGACGTGACAGGCATGTGGCGTAACCAATACACCCCCACACCATGGGCTCTATGTATAATAACACCTTACAGACCCCGGCTCCGGCGTGACAGGCACGTGGCGTAACCACTACACCCCCACACCATGGGCTCTATGTATAATAACACCTTACAGACCCCGGCTCCGGCGTGACAGGCATGTGGCGTAACCAATACACCCCCACACCATGGGCTCTATGTATAATAACACCTCACAGACCTCGCCTCCGGCGTGACAGGCACGTGGCGTAACCAATACACCCCCACACCATGGGCTCTATGTATAATAACACCACACAGAACACGGCTCTGGCGTGACAGGCATGTGGCGTAGCCAATACACCCCCACACCATGGGCTCTATGTATAATAACACCTTACAGACCCCGGCTCCGGCGTGACAGGCACGTGGCTTAACCACTACACCCCCACACCATGGGGTCTATGTATAATAACACCTTACAGACCCCGGCTCCGGCGTGACAGGCACGTGGCGTAACCACCACACCCCCACACCACAGGCTCTATGTATAATAACACCACACAGAACACGGCTCTGGCGTGACAGGCACGTGGCGTAGCCACTACACCCCACTCCACAGGCTCTATGTATAATAACACCATACAGAACACGGCTTCGGCGCGACAGGCACGTGGCGTAATCACTACTCCCCCACACCACGGGCTCCATGTATAATAACACCTTACAGACCCCGGCTCCGGCGTGACAGTCACGTGGCGTAACAGCTACACCCCCCACACCACGGGCTCTATGCATAATAACATCTTACAGACCCCGGCTCTGGCGTGACAGGCACGTGGCGTAACCACTACACCCCCACACCACGGGCTCTATGTATAATAACATCTTACAAACCCCGGCTTCGGCGTAACAGGCACGCGGCGTAGCCACTACAGCCTCCCTCACACGACGGGCTCTATGTATAATAACATCTTACAAACCCCGGCTTTGGCGTAACAGGCACGCGGCGTAGCCACTACAGCCTCCCTCACACGACGGGCTCTATGCATAATAACACCTTACAGTCCACGGCTCCGGCGTGACAGGCACGTAACGTAACCACTCCCACACAACGGGGTCTATGTATAATAACACCTTACAGACCCCGGCTCCCGGCTCCGTTTGACAGGCACGTGGCGTAACTTCTACACCCCCACCCCACAGGCTCTATGTATAATAACACCTCACAGACCCCGGCTCAGGCGTGACAGAAACGTCACGTAACCACTAAACCCTCCCCCCCCCCCACACCACGGGCTCTATGTATAATAACATCTTACAGACCCTGGCTCCGGCGTGACAGGCACGTGGCGTAACCACTACACCCCCACATCACGGGCTCTATGTATAATAACACCTTACAGACCGCGTCTCCGGCGTGACAGACACGTGGAGTAACCACTAGTCCTCCCACACAACGGGCTGTATGTATAATAACACCTTAAAGACCCCGGCTCCGGCGTGACAGGCACGTGGCGTAACCACTACACCCCCTCCCCCCCCCCCCCCACACACACACCACGGGCTCTATGTATAATAACACCTTACAGACCCCAGCTCCGGCGTGACAGGCACGTGGCGTAACCACTACACCCCCACACCACGGGCTCTATGTATAATAACACCTCACAGACCCCGGCTCCGGCGTGACAGGCACGTGACGTAACCACTACACCCCCATACCACGGGCTCTATGTATAATAACACCTCACAGACCTCGCCTCCGGCGTGGCAGGCACGTGGTGTAACCACCACACCCCCACACCACAGGCTCTATGTATAATTACACCATACAGAACACGGCTCTGGCGTGACAGGCACGTGGCGTAGCCACTACACCCCACACACACCACACGAAGGGCTCTACGTATAATAACACCTCTCTGACCCCAGCTCCCTCGTGACAGGCACGTGGCGTAACCACTACACCCCCCCCCCCCACCACCACGAGCACTATGTATAACAACACCTCACAGACCCCGGCTCCGGCATGACAGGCACGTGGCGTAACCACTACACCCAACACACACCACACCACGGGCTCTTTGTATAATAACACCTTACATGCCCCGGCTCCGACGTGACAGACATGTGGCGTAACCACTACACCCCCACACCACGGGCTCTATGTATAATAACACCTTACAGAACCCAGCTCCGAGGTGACAGGCACGTGGCGTAACCACTACACACCACACCACGGGCTCTATGTATAATAACACCATACAGAACACGGCTCCGGCGCGACAGGCACGTGGCGTAATCACTAAACCCTCACACCACGGGCTCCATGTATAATAACACCTTACAGACCCCGGCTCCGGCGTGACAGGCACGTGGCGTAACCACCACACCCCCACACCACAGGCTCTATGTATAATTACACCATACAGAACACGGCTCTGGCGTGACAGGCACGTGGCGTAGCCACTACACCCCACACACACCACACAAAGGGCTCTACGTATAATAACACCTCTCTGACCCCAGCTCCCTCGTGACAGGCACGTGGCGTAACAACTACACCCCCCACACCACGTGCTCTATGCATAATAACATCTTACAGACCCCGGCTCCGGCGTGACAGGCACGTGGCGTAACCACTACACCCCCACACCACGGGCTCTATGTATAATAACATCTTACAGACCCCGGCTCCGGCGTAACAGGCACGCGGCGTAGCCACTACAGCCTCCCTCACACGACGGGCTCTATGTATAGTAACACCTTACAGTCCACGGCTCCGGGGTGACAGGCACGTAACGTAACCACTACATCTCCCACACAGCGGGCTCTATGTATAATAAGACCTTACAGACCCCGGCTCCGGCGTGACAGGCACGTGACGTAACCACTACACTCCCATACCACGGGCTCTATGTACAAGAACACCTCACAGACCTCGGCTCCGGCGTGACAGGCACGTGGCGTAACCACCACACCCCCACACCACAGGCTCTATGTATAATAACACCTTACAGACCACGGCTCCGGCGTGACAGGCACGTGGCGTAACCACTACACCCCACACACACCACACCAAGGGCTCTATGTATAATAACACCTTTCTGACCCCAGCTCCCTCGTGACAGGCACGTGGCGTAACCACTACACCCCCACCTCACGGGCTCTATGTATAATAAAACCCTACAGACCCCGGCTCCGACGTGACAGGCATGTGGCGTAACCACGACACCCCCACACCACCGGCTCTATGTATGATAACACCTTACAGACCCCGGCTCCGACGTGACAGACACGTGGCGTAACTACTACATCCCCACGGGCTCTATGTATAATAACACCTCACAAACCACGCCTCCGGCGTGGCAGGCACGTTGCCTAACTAATACACCCCCACACCATGGGATCTATGTTTAATAATACCATACAGACCCCGGCTCCGGCGTGACAGGCACGTGACGTAACCACTACACCCCCCACACCACGGGCTCTATGTACAATAACACCTTACAGACCCCGGCTCCGGCGAGACAGGCACGTGGCGTAACCACTACACCCCCACACAACAGGCTCTATGTATAATAATACCGACACCTCTTCTTCCCGTTTCCCTGTTGATCGTACTATGCCAGTCACTTATACATTTACAAATACAATTATTCCTCACGAGGCTGATTATTTCTCGCTTGCTATTACAACACTCTATTTTGTCTTATACCTGAGGACGTGCCCGCCCAAATAAAAACACTTTTATTTAGCCTATTATCTGACATATTAATTAATCGATGGTACTGTCTTGTCATCTCCACGCGCTGTTTACATAATGGTGGTATGAGACCCATGTCACCTCTAGGGCGGGGGCCCTAGGGTAGTGGTTAGCACCGCTGCCTTTCACGCCAGAGTTCGGGGTTCGGTTCCCGGTCTCGGCGGTTTGAAAGAAACAAAAATGTTTCTTCCCCATCCACGTGTGAAAGTCAGTATTGTGGGGAGCCTCCCTGACCGAGAGGTAGCGTGCTCGGCCTCAGATCGCCAGGGCTCGAATTTCGAATCCTGTGTCTGGAGGACAGTGTCATCTCAATCATCTCACCATCCTCAGGAGGTTCTCCTGGCCCAGTTTAGCCTATATGTGCACAAAGGTGACCTAAAGCCGGATTCATTTTTTATGTCACCTCTAGCAGCAGCTGTGGGCGCGTGTTGGCCGAGCCCCATATAAAACCGAAAGGCCCTATTATGTACGGCTTCAATGGCGGGGTAGCTCCGATTGCCCCACACAGTTGCCCCGTAATTAACAACTGACCAAACTAGACAATTATATAATTTTACGAAGCATTCATATGGAACACCTCCATTTATTTTTATTTTTAAAATCAGTTTTCCCAGGGCTCTGTGGGCCGACAGAGCTACTGCCTTCACAGTCACGTTAAAATTTAAAAACTCATTAATAATTATACCAAGGTACCTGCATTCAGATTTAAGTAAAATAGGTCCATCCCCACAAATAAAGTTATGATGTGTAGCTGAAAAAGACTGTGGGCGAAAATGTATCACAGCTGATTTTGTACTATTGACCTCTAGTTGCCACGTTTTACACCATGTATGTAATGTGTTGAGAAGAAGCTGTAATTCATCCTCCGACTGTGCTAATAACACTAGATCGTCAGCATACATTAAAACTGGCATTTTCTTATCCCCAATTGGAATTCCGACACCTGTTTGTGTCAATGTCTCAGCTAAATCATTTATAAATACAATGTAGATTAAACAGTAATGGGGACAAAATACATCCTTGCTTTAAGCCAGCTGATACATTAAACCAGTTTGAATATTGTGCATTAATCCGTAGGCGACTTTCTGTGCCTTTTAAATAAAACCCACACACACACACACCACGGGCTCTATGTATAATAACACCTTACAGACCCCGGCTCCGGCGTGACAGAAACGTGACGTAACCACTAAACCCTCCCCCCCCCTCCACATCACGGGCTCTATGTATAATAACACCCTACAGAACCCGTCTCCGGCGTGACAGGCACGTGGCGTAACCACTACACCTCCCACACAACGGGCTCTATGTATAATAACACCTTACAGACCACGGCTCCGGCGTGACAGGCACGTGGCGTAACCACCACACCCCCCACACCACAGGCTCTATGTATAATAACACCATACAATCCCCGGCTCAGGCGTGACAGAAACGTCACGTAACCACTAAACCCTTCCCCCCCCCCCACACCACGGGCTCTATGTATAATAACATCTTACAGACCCCGGCTCCGGCGTGACAGGCACGTGGCGTAACCACTACAACCCCTACCACGGGCTCTATGTATAATAACACCTCGCATACCCCGTCTCCGGCGTGACAGGCACGTGGCGTAACCACTACACCCCCCCCCCCCACACTACGGGCTCTATGTATAATAACACCTTACAGACCCCAGCTCCGGCGTAACAGGCATGTGGCGTAACCACTACACCCCCACACCACGGGCTCTATGTATAATAACACCTTACAGACCCCGGCTCCGGCGTGACAGGTACGTGGCGTAACCACCACACCCCCACACCACAGGCTCTATGTATAATAACACCTTACAGACCCCGGCTCCGACGTGACAGGCACGTGACGTAACCACTACACCCCCACACCACGGGCTCTATGTATAATAAAACCCTACAGACCCCGGCTCCGGCGTGACAGGCACGTGACGTAACCACTACACCCCCATACCACGGGCTCTATGTATAATAACACCTCACAGACCTCGGCTCCGGCGTTACAGGCACGTGGCGTAACCACCACACCCCCACACCACGGGCTCTATGTATAATAACACCTTACAGACCCCGGCTCCGGCGTGACAGACACGTGACGTAACCACTACACCCCCATACCACGGGCTCTATGTATAATAACAACTCACAGACCTCAGCTCCGGCGTGACAGGCACGTGGCGTAACCACCACATCCCCACACCACAGGCTCTATGTATAATAACACCTTACAGACCCCGGCTCCGGCGCGACAGGCACGAGACGTAACCACTACACCCTCACACCACGGGCTCTATGTATAATAACACCTTACAGACCCCGGTTCCGGCGTGACAGGCACGTGACGTAACCACTACACCCCCATACCACGGGCTCTATGTATAATAACACCTCACAGACCTCGGCTCCGGCGTGACAGGCACGTGGCGTAACCACCACACCCCCACACCACAGGCTCTATGTATAATAACACCTTACAGACCACGGCTCCCTCGTGACAGGCACGTGGCGTAACCACTACACCCCCCCCCCCCCCACCACGGGCTCTATGTATAATAACACCTCACAGATCCCGGCTCCGGCGTGACAGGCACGTGGCGTAACCACTACACCCCACACACACCACACCACGGGCTCTATGTATAATAACACCTCACAGATCCCGGATCCGACGTGACAGGCATGTGGCGTAACCACTACACCCCCACACCACGGGCTCTATGTATAATAACACCTTACAAACCACGCCTCCGGCGTGGCAGGCACGTGGCCTAACCAATACACCCCCACACCACAGGCTCTATGTTAAATAATACCATACAGACCCCGGCTCCGGCGTGAGAGGCACGTGGCGTAACCACTACACCCCCACACCATGGGCTCTATGTATAATAGCACCTTACAGACCCCGGCTCCGGCGTGACAGGCACGTGACGTAACCACTACACCCTCCACACCACGGGCTCTATGTATAATAATACCTTACAGACCCCTGCTCCGGCGTGACATACACGTGGCGTAACCACTACACCCCCCACACCACGGGCTCTATGTACAATAACACCTTACAGACCACGGCTTCGGCGTGACAGGTACGTGGCGTAACCACTACACCCCCACACAACAGGCTCTATGTATAATAATACCGACACCTCTTCTTCCCGTTTCCCTGTTGATCGTACTATGCCAGTCACTTACACATTTACAAATACAATTATTCCTCACGAGGCTGATCATTTCTTGCTTGATATTACAACACTCTATTTTGTCTTATACCTGATGACGTGCCTGCCCAAATAAAAACACTTTTATTTAGCCTATTATCTGACATATTAATTAATCGATGGTACTGTCTTGTCATCTCCACACGCTGTTTACATAATGGTGGTATGAGACCCAGGTCACCTCTAGCAGCAGCAGTGGGCGCGTGTTGGCCGAGCCCCATATAAAACCGACAGGCCCTATTATGTACGGCTTCAATGGCGGGGTATCTCCGATTGCCCCACACAGATGCCCCGTAATTAACAACTGACCAAACTAGACAATTATATAATTTTACGAAGCATTCATATGGAACACCTCCATTTATTTTTATTTTTGAAATCAGTTTTTCCAGGGCTCTGTGGGCCGACAGAGCTACTGCCTTCACAGTCACGTTAAAATTTAAAAACTCATTAATAATTATACCAAGGTACCTGTAGTCAGATTTAAGTAAAATAGATCCATCCCCACAAAGAAAGTTATGATGTGTAGCTGAAAAAGACTGTGGGCGAAAATGTATCAGGACGCTTTAAGCCCTAGGGCCTATTTTACCGTTTTTTAGAAGGACACCAAAATAAAATTGACAGCAATTCGAAAAATTGTTCAAAGTAGTGGTAGTGTTATTTATTTTCACTATTGTTTTATTCATAGCCCTTTGCCATATACACATGTAGATCACTGAAAAATATTTGTGCCCAGCTTTCATTTTGAATATTTTTTTCAATACGGGCGCCTAAAAAATACAAACATTATAACATATGTGTCAAGTTTGGCAATCTGCTATTTTTGTTGTGTGGTACTTAGAACCAAGCTAATTAGCAAAAAGTGTCCCCATTATGTCCCGAGGGGACTGGAAGTTAAAAAGTTGAAAAATCGAGGGCCAATTTTTGTTTATAACTACATATTTAGGATACGCGCGTCATTATCGCTAACTCTAATTTGCTGATATATCTGCGTCCAATAGGCTATTATAATAAAGTTAACTCATGCTGTGGATATTTATCATTATATTTATTATGAATATTTTATGTGAATCTCATATTGATGTTTATGTTTGCATATTAATGAAGAAAAAATATATAAAATGACACTTTGAATGCTAAGACCAATTTTCTGCTCACAGTGTATATATATACTGTGGATATTTAATATGTATGTAATATAAATATTTATTATTAGTCTCATATTGATGTATATGTTTAAATGTTTGATGGAAAACCAAATAATAAGCATAATGACACTTTGAATGTCAAGGCTGAGTTTTTTTTAAATAAATCTAAAATAATATATAATAAAGCACAATGCTTAAGACTTGTATGTTGACTAATGTGGCGTTATCCAGATATCCATGAAGATTATAAAATAAGCACAGGATACATATTATATTGTAATTAATAGCTGACGGGAAGAACAAGGTAAAATTTAATTGTTTTATACAGTTTGAATGCTAGGGCAGATTTTTTGTTTGTAAAATACTATAAATAATCTGGCTTTTATTATGATTAGTATACATATTTCATGTTAGTCGCATATTGATGTTTAATTCTTTGTGGAGAACAACAGTAATATATATAAATGCACATTAAATGCTAAGGCTATTTAGTTTTATTTTAATATAAGGGAACAATGCGTGAGATTTAATATGTTGTATATTGAGCATTATGGGAGGTCGCCTTGGTGCCGTGGTTAAAGCTGCCTGCTTGGAAAGTCGGCAATCGCGGGTTCGGGCCCACTCTGGCCTCCAAGTTTAAAGAAACAAAATGTTTCTTCCCCACTCACTCGTAATGATTCAATATTGTGGAGAGCCTCCGTGACCGAGAGGTAGCGTGCTCAGCCTGACCCCGCCAGGGCTCGAAGTCTGGAGGGCAGTGTCATCTCATTTATCAGCCTATATGTACAGAGAGCATTCATATTCATTTCATATTGAGCATGTTGTCATCAATCCGAGTATCCCTACAGATTATAATAAAAAACACAAGATAAATATATAATATTTAATAAGTGACTAGAAGAACGAGGTGTGGTTAACATTTAATGGTATGCGCCGAAGCAAAAAAACATGGGTGTATCGATACAAATCACCAGGACAGATGTACATTTGGTGCTAATAAATGTAAAAACCATTCTACCAACTTTACTAAGCGTCGATCTGTATCCAAAAGTTATAGGCTTACGTGTACCTAGCGGCATATGAGAAAATTAAAAATTATTGTAAAAACAACGGAAACTGACACTGGATTGGGCCTATCCACCATATTAGTGTGTATGTACGTTATGTATGTCCATATTGTTCAGGCAAAATGTAATTATTAATAGATGTGCATCTGAAATATATGTTGATTTGCTTTGATTATGCAAACATAATATGAGAAAACTATGTCACCAACAAGTTAATTGAGCAAATAATCTTCGTCAGTTGTATTGTCATCTTCGTCAGACTGTACAATATTTGCATAATCTATTTACTTGCCTGGAGATGACCCCTGCTGCGTTAAAATGTCAACTAATTGCTGTAGAATTATGTAATCTAGAAACCACAGTGTTTTTTAATCCACTCTCGTTTTCAATGGCACATCCATGATGTGTAGTAGCAAATGGCACACTCAAAGAGGATTGATGTGATCTTTACCAAAAGGCGTCTTGGAAATGTGCATTTTTTGTTTGAAAGTGCGATGACAAAGTGGATCATTGAATAAATCAATTGCTGCTGTGGATTTGATGGTAGCCAAGTTCTCACATACATTCCTAACTTTCACCTCCCGAACTTCATTAGCATATTAGAGTATATGTAACCATAAACAGTGCAACAGAATTACGTTAAATGATTCAATAGATATTCTTAAGAATACCATTCTTCACCTAAGCTTGCTAATGTAGGTACATATTGGATGCATTCTGCAGAACCTTGTATGGTTTAACTTTACCCCATCGTTTAAATATTGAGACAGCATTGCTACCCGTGACAGCAGAACCTGCTCGATCAACTTTAGCAGGTTTTAAAGCTCATAGGAGAGCAAATGACCACAACAGAACCTGTTCAAGTGAACACCAAGCGGTTAAAAGCTGCTCAATGTTGTTTGTGTTATTATCAGAACCTGCTCAATCAACTTGTCTGGTTTGATTACAAAAAGGCACATTTTGGTCATACAGAAGCAATTGAGTCCCTTTTGATTCTGAGGTGTATCCACTCTTTTTAACATATTCAATGTGTACGCATGATGATTCGAGACAGTTTACCCTGTCTAACATGACAGGGAAACACAATGCGTAGATTTCTAGCTTACTTCACAAGTTAGGCGCGCACAACGCTCTTCTCCCCGACTTTACATTAACATAATCACAACAATGATTTAACATAGAATTAGTCATCGTCATAATCGGAACATGGATTTAACATACATTTACACATGCTCAGGCCTCCCCTTTGTCCGGTCCAGCAACAGACCACCCAGGCCTTGAGAGCCGCCAGTCACTCTGAGTGGACAACCTATCATGATGACCTTACTGACCTCTGGCAGATTCTGCCGGGACCGCCTGTGTTACAACCAGGATTACCGTCTGGATTAAAAATGAGTAATCCATTGTAACACGTCGACCCGCTACGCGCTCCATCCGTACGGCTTGTCCTGTTTGATGGTGTCCCGGTCAGACAGATCAATGATAGCATCATAGCTATGCATACTTTTACAACCTGAATTCTGCCTGTAGGCCTATAGTATAATAGGCTCGCTTTCGGTGCGGGTGTCTTGCTTTTGTCGCCGGTAATAGTTATTGTACTTTTTTTTCGCTAAATACCGATCTAATTATAGTCTATGACACAATTATCTGGATCGCATGCTTTTCGTCGATTTCTCCGTCAGTTCTGAACCGATTTACTTGAAATGTTGCACAGGAAATGTCCAAGTGATGTTCTAGCACCGGTTGAAATTTCGCAAAATTATATTCAATATTTTAAAAGTTAGACCATTTGACATGTAATAAAATTCCAGAATTAGTGTAATGAGTTTATAGAGGAACGTCATATTTTCAATATACTACATGTCAAATGGTCTAAATTTTGCAATTTTGCATATAACTTTACGAATTTTTTACCGATGTTAGGACATGACTTGGAAATGTTCTGTGCAATATATCAAGGGAATCGGTTCTGAATTGACGGAGAAATCGACGGAAAGCATGCGCTCCAGATAATTGTGTCATAGACTATATATTTTTTAATATATATTATTTAATAACGATATAGGCGCATGATAAATCAATATAAAAATAAGGTTTATGTTTTGAGCTCTGCCTATAAACGCTTGCTTTCGGTGCGGCGATCTTGCTTTCGAAAGCTTTCGGCAATTGGCTTACTTTCAGGTTTCGTCATTACCGGTGTGGCCGGCCAGCAGTTCCCCCGTCCAGTGCTTCCCCCTGGGGTCGGTGCACATGCGTGTCACCCGTGGTTACGGCAGTGTTTACTTCCTGTCTTATACTGGGCTGGTTGTTCTCCGCATGTAGGCCTAGGCCTATTAATTTTCTAATTGCGACGTCCCTCTATTGTCTATAAGAACCCATTAAACTGGTCAAATTAAATTCCGTTTTAAGCTCTGAATTGCATTACTGAAACATGCCAGATGGTCTAAGCCCTAACTGTTGAGAATTGACTAAGAAATCGGCGAAAACAAGCGCTACACTACAAGTTAATTTGACTTCAGTTTCACTAGGCCTATATCTTAATGATTTAATGCCAAATAATCTTGCTCTAGGCCTTACCTTTCATCTAGGACTAGTCTAACGGTAGTCTCTGATTCTACCCTGCTAACTGAGAGACTCGATCAAACTCCCTGGACTGGACCCTCCCCCCCCCCTCCACATCACGGGCTCTATGTATAATAACACCCTACAGAACCCGTCTCCGGCGTGACAGGCACGTGGCGTAACCACTACACCTCCCACACAACGGGCTCTATGTATAATAACACCTTACAGACCACGGCTCCGGCGTGACAGGCACGTGGCGTAACCACCACACCCCCCACACCACAGGCTCTATGTATAATAACACCATACAATCCCCGGCTCAGGCGTGACAGAAACGTCACGTAACCACTAAACCCTTCCCCCCCCCCACACCACGGGCTCTATGTATAATAACATCTTACAGACCCCGGCTCCGGCGTGACAGGCACGTGGCGTAACCACTACACCCCCTACCACGGGCTCTATGTATAATAACACCTCGCATACCCCGTCTCCGGCGTGACAGGCACGTGGCGTAACCACTACACCCCCCCCCCCCACACTACGGGCTCTATGTATAATAACACCTTACAGACCCCAGCTCCGGCGTAACAGGCATGTGGCGTAACCACTACACCCCCACACCACGGGCTCTATGTATAATAACACCTTACAGACCCCGGCTCCGGCGTGACAGGTACGTGGCGTAACCACCACACCCCCACACCACAGGCTCTATGTATAATAACACCTTACAGACCCCGGCTCCGACGTGACAGGCACGTGACGTAACCACTACACCCCCACACCACGGGCTCTATGTATAATAAAACCCTACAGACCCCGGCTCCGGCGTGACAGGCACGTGACGTAACCACTACACCCCCATACCACGGGCTCTATGTATAATAACACCTCACAGACCTCGGCTCCGGCGTTACAGGCACGTGGCGTAACCACCACACCCCCACACCACGGGCTCTATGTATAATAACACCTTACAGACCCCGGCTCCGGCGTGACAGACACGTGACGTAACCACTACACCCCCATACCACGGGCTCTATGTATAATAACAACTCACAGACCTCGGCTCCGGCGTGACAGGCACGTGGCGTAACCACCACATCCCCACACCACAGGCTCTATGTATAATAACACCTTACAGACCCCGGCTCCGGCGCGACAGGCACGAGACGTAACCACTACACCCTCACACCACGGGCTCTATGTATAATAACACCTTACAGACCCCGGTTCCGGCGTGACAGGCACGTGACGTAACCACTACACCCCCATACCACGGGCTCTATGTATAATAACACCTCACAGACCTCGGCTCCGGCGTGACAGGCACGTGGCGTAACCACCACACCCCCACACCACAGGCTCTATGTATAATAACACCTTACAGACCACGGCTCCCTCGTGACAGGCACGTGGCGTAACCACTACACCCCCCCCCCACCACGGGCTCTATGTATAATAACACCTCACAGATCCCGGCTCCGGCGTGACAGGCACGTGGCGTAACCACTACACCCCACACACACCACACCACGGGCTCTATGTATAATAACACCTCACAGATCCCGGATCCGACGTGACAGGCATGTGGCGTAACCACTACACCCCCACACCACGGGCTCTATGTATAATAACACCTTACAAACCACGCCTCCGGCGTGGCAGGCACGTGGCCTAACCAATACACCCCCACACCACAGGCTCTATGTTAAATAATACCATACAGACCCCGGCTCCGGCGTGAGAGGCACGTGGCGTAACCACTACACCCCCACACCATGGGCTCTATGTATAATAGCACCTTACAGACCCCGGCTCCGGCGTGACAGGCACGTGACGTAACCACTACACCCTCCACACCACGGGCTCTATGTATAATAATACCTTACAGACCCCTGCTCCGGCGTGACATACACGTGGCGTAACCACTACACCCCCCACACCACGGGCTCTATGTACAATAACACCTTACAGACCACGGCTTCGGCGTGACAGGTACGTGGCGTAACCACTACACCCCCACACAACAGGCTCTATGTATAATAATACCGACACCTCTTCTTCCCGTTTCCCTGTTGATCGTACTATGCCAGTCACTTACACATTTACAAATACAATTATTCCTCACGAGGCTGATCATTTCTTGCTTGATATTACAACACTCTATTTTGTCTTATACCTGATGACGTGCCTGCCCAAATAAAAACACTTTTATTTAGCCTATTATCTGACATATTAATTAATCGATGGTACTGTCTTGTCATCTCCACACGCTGTTTACATAATGGTGGTATGAGACCCAGGTCACCTCTAGCAGCAGCAGTGGGCGCGTGTTGGCCGAGCCCCATATAAAACCGACAGGCCCTATTATGTACGGCTTCAATGGCGGGGTATCTCCGATTGCCCCACACAGATGCCCCGTAATTAACAACTGACCAAACTAGACAATTATATAATTTTACGAAGCATTCATATGGAACACCTCCATTTATTTTTATTTTTGAAATCAGTTTTTCCAGGGCTCTGTGGGCCGACAGAGCTACTGCCTTCACAGTCACGTTAAAATTTAAAAACTCATTAATAATTATACCAAGGTACCTGTAGTCAGATTTAAGTAAAATAGATCCATCCCCACAAAGAAAGTTATGATGTGTAGCTGAAAAAGACTGTGGGCGAAAATGTATCAGGACGCTTTAAGCCCTAGGGCCTATTTTACCGTTTTTTAGAAGGACACCAAAATAAAATTGACAGCAATTCGAAAAATTGTTCAAAGTAGTGGTAGTGTTATTTATTTTCACTATTGTTTTATTCATAGCCCTTTGCCATATACACATGTAGATCACTGAAAAATATTTGTGCCCAGCTTTCATTTTGAATATTTTTTTCAATACGGGCGCCTAAAAAATACAAACATTATAACATATGTGTCAAGTTTGGCAATCTGCTATTTTTGTTGTGTGGTACTTAGAACCAAGCTAATTAGCAAAAAGTGTCCCCATTATGTCCCGAGGGGACTGGAAGTTAAAAAGTTGAAAAATCTAGGGCCAATTTTTGTTTATAACTACATATTTAGGATACGCGCGTCATTATCGCTAACTCTAATTTGCTGATATATCTGCGTCCAATAGGCTATTATAATAAAGTTAACTCATGCTGTGGATATTTATCATTATATTTATTATGAATATTTTATGTGAATCTCATATTGATGTTTATGTTTGCATATTAATGAAGAAAAAATATATAAAATGACACTTTGAATGCTAAGACCAATTTTCTGCTCACAGTGTATATATATACTGTGGATATTTAATATGTATGTAATATAAATATTTATTATTAGTCTCATATTGATGTATATGTTTAAATGTTTGATGGAAAACCAAATAATAAGCATAATGACACTTTGAATGTCAAGGCTGAGTTTTTTTTAAATAAATCTAAAATAATATATAATAAAGCACAATGCTTAAGACTTGTATGTTGACTAATGTGGCGTTATCCAGATATCCATGAAGATTATAAAATAAGCACAGGATACATATTATATTGTAATTAATAGCTGACGGGAAGAACAAGGTAAAATTTAATTGTTTTATACAGTTTGAATGCTAGGGCAGATTTTTTGTTTGTAAAATACTATAAATAATCTGGCTTTTATTATGATTAGTATACATATTTCATGTTAGTCGCATATTGATGTTTAATTCTTTGTGGAGAACAACAGTAATATATATAAATGCACATTAAATGCTAAGGCTATTTAGTTTTATTTTAATATAAGGGAACAATGCGTGAGATTTAATATGTTGTATATTGAGCATTATGGGAGGTCGCCTTGGTGCCGTGGTTAAAGCTGCCTGCTTGGAAAGTCGGCAATCGCGGGTTCGGGCCCACTCTGGCCTCCAAGTTTAAAGAAACAAAATGTTTCTTCCCCACTCACTCGTAATGATTCAATATTGTGGAGAGCCTCCGTGAACGAGAGGTAGCGTGCTCAGCCTGACCCCGCCAGGGCTCGAAGTCTGGAGGGCAGTGTCATCTCATTTATCAGCCTATATGTACAGAGAGCATTCATATTCATTTCATATTGAGCATGTTGTCATCAATCCGAGTATCCCTACAGATTATAATAAAAAACACAAGATAAATATATAATATTTAATAAGTGACTAGAAGAACGAGGTGTGGTTAACATTTAATGGTATGCGCCGAAGCAAAAAAACATGGGTGTATCGATACAAATCACCAGGACAGATGTACATTTGGTGCTAATAAATGTAAAAACCATTCTACCAACTTTACTAAGCGTCGATCTGTATCCAAAAGTTATAGGCTTACGTGTACCTAGCGGCATATGAGAAAATTAAAAATTATTGTAAAAACAACGGAAACTGACACTGGATTGGGCCTATCCACCATATTAGTGTGTATGTACGTTATGTATGTCCATATTGTTCAGGCAAAATGTAATTATTAATAGATGTGCATCTGAAATATATGTTGATTTGCTTTGATTATACAAACATAATATGAGAAAACTATGTCACCAACAAGTTAATTGAGCAAATAATCTTCGTCAGTTGTATTGTCATCTTCGTCAGACTGTACAATATTTGCACAATCTATTTACTTGCCTGGAGATGACCCCTGCTGCGTTAAAATGTCAACTAATTGCTGTAGAATTATGTAATCTAGAAACCACAGTGTTTTTTAATCCACTCTCGTTTTCAATGGCACATCCATGATGTGTAGTAGCAAATGGCACACTCAAAGAGGATTGATGTGATCTTTACCAAAAGGCGTCTTGGAAATGTGCATTTTTTGTTTGAAAGTGCGATGACAAAGTGGATCATTGAATAAATCAATTGCTGCTGTGGATTTGATGGTAGCCAAGTTCTCACATACATTCCTAACTTTCACCTCCCGAACTTCATTAGCATATTAGAGTATATGTAACCATAAACAGTGCAACAGAATTACGTTAAATGATTCAATAGATATTCTTAAGAATACCATTCTTCACCTAAGCTTGCTAATGTAGGTACATATTGGATGCATTCTGCAGAACCTTGTATGGTTTAACTTTACCCCATCGTTTAAATATTGAGACAGCATTGCTACCCGTGACAGCAGAACCTGCTCGATCAACTTTAGCAGGTTTTAAAGCTCATAGGAGAGCAAATGACCACAACAGAACCTGTTCAAGTGAACACCAAGCGGTTAAAAGCTGCTCAATGTTGTTTGTGTTATTATCAGAACCTGCTCAATCAACTTGTCTGGTTTGATTACAAAAAGGCACATTTTGGTCATACAGAAGCAATTGAGTCCCTTTTGATTCTGAGGTGTATCCACTCTTTTTAACATATTCAATGTGTACGCATGATGATTCGAGACAGTTTACCCTGTCTAACATGACAGGGAAACACAATGCGTAGATTTCTAGCTTACTTCACAAGTTAGGCGCGCACAACGCTCTTCTCCCCGACTTTACATTAACATAATCACAACAATGATTTAACATAGAATTAGTCATCGTCATAATCGGAACATGGATTTAACATACATTTACACATGCTCAGGCCTCCCCTTTGTCCGGTCCAGCAACAGACCACCCAGGCCTTGAGAGCCGCCAGTCACTCTGAGTGGACAACCTATCATGATGACCTTACTGACCTCTGGCAGATTCTGCCGGGACCGCCTGTGTTACAACCAGGATTACCGTCTGGATTAAAAATGAGTAATCCATTGTAACACGTCGACCCGCTACGCGCTCCATCCGTACGGCTTGTCCTGTTTGATGGTGTCCCGGTCAGACAGATCAATGATAGCATCATAGCTATGCATACTTTTACAACCTGAATTCTGCCTGTAGGCCTATAGTATAATAGGCTCGCTTTCGGTGCGGGTGTCTTGCTTTTGTCGCCGGTAATAGTTATTGTACTTTTTTTTCGCTAAATACCGATCTAATTATAGTCTATGACACAATTATCTGGATCGCATGCTTTTCGTCGATTTCTCCGTCAGTTCTGAACCGATTTACTTGAAATGTTGCACAGGAAATGTCCAAGTGATGTTCTAGCACCGGTTGAAATTTCGCAAAATTATATTCAATATTTTAAAAGTTAGACCATTTGACATGTAATAAAATTCCAGAATTAGTGTAATGAGTTTATAGAGGAACGTCATATTTTCAATATACTACATGTCAAATGGTCTAAATTTTGCAATTTTGCATATAACTTTACGAATTTTTTACCGATGTTAGGACATGACTTGGAAATGTTCTGTGCAATATATCAAGGGAATCGGTTCTGAATTGACGGAGAAATCGACGGAAAGCATGCGCTCCAGATAATTGTGTCATAGACTATATATTTTTTAATATATATTATTTAATAACGATATAGGCGCATGATAAATCAATATAAAAATAAGGTTTATGTTTTGAGCTCTGCCTATAAACGCTTGCTTTCGGTGCGGCGATCTTGCTTTCGAAAGCTTTCGGCAATTGGCTTACTTTCAGGTTTCGTCATTACCGGTGTGGCCGGCCAGCAGTTCCCCCGTCCAGTGCTTCCCCCTGGGGTCGGTGCACATGCGTGTCACCCGTGGTTACGGCAGTGTTTACTTCCTGTCTTATACTGGGCTGGTTGTTCTCCGCATGTAGGCCTAGGCCTATTAATTTTCTAATTGCGACGTCCCTCTATTGTCTATAAGAACCCATTAAACTGGTCAAATTAAATTCCGTTTTAAGCTCTGAATTGCATTACTGAAACATGCCAGATGGTCTAAGCCCTAACTGTTGAGAATTGACTAAGAAATCGGCGAAAACAAGCGCTACACTACAAGTTAATTTGACTTCAGTTTCACTAGGCCTATATCTTAATGATTTAATGCCAAATAATCTTGCTCTAGGCCTTACCTTTCATCTAGGACTAGTCTAACGGTAGTCTCTGATTCTACCCTGCTAACTGAGAGACTCGATCAAACTCCCTGGACTGGGCGGGGTGCTTTAGGCCCATATTATTTGCTAAACTATCAGTCACTCGCCGTGCAGTACAAATACAATTATTAGAACAGAGCGTTCTCCCCTCTTGACTGAATGTTCCCCCTTCGCGATTCCCAAAAAATGAATTGGAAAATGTAAATTTGAAAAACTTTTTTTTAAAAAAGGTCAACATGGATTTTGAGTTAGAACAGAGTGTTCTCCCTTCTCGGCTGAATGTCCCCCGACGCCCCCCCCCCCCTGTTATGCATTTTGAAAAGACAATATATTTTTCATTTCTCAACCAGCTAGTCTATATCATAATAGGCATACATTTTGACTGTTCCCAAAAATGACATAAAGTTTGAAAAAAATTATGACATGATTATTTTGACAGCTAGACTATGTAACATAGGGGGGGGGGGGGGAAGGGTGTCACCTCCGCGTGGTCCCCCCTGGGCAACTTCTTAGAAGGCCAAGCACACCCAAACCTTTCATCGAACCAGATTTTGTTATTTTTTTGACGTGAAGTTTTTTGTGTTTGCTTTCCGGTGGTTTTTCACTGAGGTTGTTATGTTTATTTTCGAATAGTTTTCAGTTTAAATTCTTTATATATTCTTTATATATTCATATTTATATATTTTATATATTTTTTCATTGCACTTGTGGTGCCTTACAGTGCTCTCACGGATTGTGATCGCTCTGTCGTGCTAGTTCTCGATGACAGACCCGATCCCCAGCTGTGGGGGCATTGTAGGTCTACTCATAGTTCCTCTACGATTTGTTTTTTTGTGTTTGCAGTGGTTTCTCTTTGGCATCCTGGCGATGGACGGGATGTCCGAAAGAAGCCAGTGCCATATAATTATTTTTTCACTTTATTGTTTTAAAGGTTTCTCTGTGGCATCCTGGCGGATGATGCAGCATGTCATAGAGAAGCCATTGCCGTACAATTAGCCTGTGGTGACTTACGGTGTCCTCACGGTTTGTGATCGCTCTGTGATGTCCTCCAATATCACAGACCTTATTACCAACTGTGGGGGCACTATAAGTCTTTAATTTTTGAGAATTTTTTGTGGTTTCATGATGTCACCGGCCGTACTGGCCGAAAAGTGAAGTAAAGAAGACATTTACTTACTTACTTAATGGTTTCTCTGTTCATTGTTTATGTCATTCATATTTATGTCTAAATGGGTTTAGTTTTTTTCTGATTATAGTATATAGTATTATAGTATATATTATATATTTGTTTTGACAATGACACTGTTTTGACTTAGACTTGTAGTTTTTACACAATCACTCCATATTTATGGAAATATAGTGACTTGAAAAGTCGTTCATTTTATAATCACTTCATATTTTACATTATTTATACTGATATTTTTATACTCAATAAACTGTGTTGTAGTGCAGGTGCTTCAACATGTCATCAGACTCGCTACATATAGGTGCCAGGAGCATCGTCATCTTATCATATCAAACACTTTAAACTGAATATTTTAGTACAAACATGCTTTTATTAGCTTTGTCTTTCCTTTACTACTTTAACTATACAATATGGGATATTGTAATACCTGGAATTTTCACTTAAATGGCCATACTGGCCGAAAAGTGAAGTAAAACAAATATTTTACTTACTTACTTACTATGTAACATAGGCTTACACTATTTTGACTGAGTTTTCCCCCCTAAAAGTAAAAATGATGGAAAAGTGATGAAAAAAAGATGAAAGTGCTCCCCCTTAAATAGTCCTATAACATTTTGTAATAAAAGAATTAAAAAAAGCGTTCCCCCTTCAATATGACAGGAATTTTGATATAAAATGAATTTAAAAATAGTCATTTTTTTATTTTGTAATCCTATTCTATATTATACAGCTTGATGTGACATGCATTTTTAAATAATAATAATAATAAATTAAACCTAGTTATAGTTTATTTCATACACTAGCTGGGCTACATGTATAACATACCTATAACATACCTGGGCTGAGTTTCCCCCCCCCCCCCCTCAATATGACATAATTTAGTTGGTTTTCAAAATATTTTATTGTGTGATACATCATTGGAATCGCTTAGGCACCTAGTATTAGCCTATTTTTGTCATATTTTGCTATCTGAAAAAAAACTTACATAAAAAAGGGATTTAAATAAATTGCCAAAATTGGTAAACCTTTTAACAATTATAGCTTTGCCTATTTTCAAGATATTGTCAAGCCCGATATACCATCGGAATCGCTTACTCATCTAGTTTTTGCAATTATTTTCATTAAGTGATAAGTGCAAAATAACTTATATAAAAAATGTTTTAAGTGGATAAAAACTTTAATATTTCGGGCACAGCGTCGGGATGGCTATCAGATTATAGTGGCCGGAAAATACTTTCCAGTAATATAATTATTTTTATTGTACATTAAATAATTTTTCTGTAATTAATTTAAAACCATGTTTCAATGTGGTTTTTAATGCGAAATATGTATTTATATGCGGTGCAGTTAACACCAAGCACATCCTTGGCTTTACAAGGTGCATTACACAGCTAAATAAACCTTGTCAGTGGGTAAGAGAGGTGTGAAAAACCAGCACAATACGAATTATCATCTCTGTCAATTTTTGTGATATAAACATGTAATAAATATCTTATTAAATACTGAAAACAATGATATACCCAATATTAAGATAGCACGAAAACTCGCAAAGTTACTTATTTAAAAAGGTAGGCGGGGTATAACAGTATTAGCGTGGCTGAGACAGACAGCTAGCGAGGTCTATATCAGACATTAATGCTGGGCTGAGTGTTCCCCATCAATTTGACATGAATTTTGACATGAAATGAATTAAAAAAAAATTAAGCTAGCTAGTCTATATCATGCACTAGCTGGGCTGAGTGTTCCCCCCTCAATATCACATGAGTTTTGAAATAAAATAAAGAAAAAAAAAAGAAAATTAAAACCTAGGTTGTCTATGTCATACAATAGCTGGGCTGAGTGTTCCCCCTTAGTAAGACATTAATTTTGAAATAGAATGAAGTAGGAAAATCTAGCTGGGCCGAGTGTTCCCCCCTAGTATGACATGACTTTTGAAATTAAATGAAATAAAAAACAGCTAGTCTATATCATACACTCGCTGGCCTGTGTGTTAATTTCCTTATAGATAGATAGATATTTATTGACGACGGTAAGTCTATGCAGACTTATGCGTCATTAAAATGAACATATGTACAAGACTATATACAACAGGATTAGTTCGGTAAAATATGCATGCTAAGTTAACTTAAACATGTTAAAATCAAACGACATTATATACTAAAACAAGCACAGGTTAAATAAAATATGCATGAGAACTATTTAAAATAACCTACAGTTGAACAGCATTGGCATGATATTTTTAAGTTTCTCGCACCAAAACCAGAGATAAAATAGCTACTGCATATAGCAAAAAAACCCTCTGGAAACCGTAGAAACCGAGTAATTACATAATGAGTGAGAGTATGTATAAAGAAGAAAATAATGATATTAATTACATTGAACATGCTAAAAAAAACAATTTAAAAAATGCATTGACTGACGTCAGCTCGAAACACCAAAATTATTGAAGGAATCATCAGCCGCACCAGTCACTGATACCACAGTGGTGTTCCCCCGACAGCATGGATGATTTCATGAGTGGATGATTAGAGGAATCGCGGGTGCCTTGCTTTCGTCGCCGGTAATAGTTAATGTACTTTTTTTCGCTAAATACCGATCTAATTATAGTCTATGACACAATTGTCTGGATCGCATGCTTTTCGTCGATTTCTCCGTCAGTTCTGAACCGATTTCCTTGAGATGTTGCACAGGAAATGTCCAAGTGATGTCCTAGCACCGGTTAAAATTTAATAATAAAAATGTTTTAAGTGGATAAAAACTTTAATATTCCGGGCACAGCGTCGGGATGCCTATCAGACTATAGTGGCCGGAAAATACTTTCCAGTAATATAATTATTTTTATTGTACTTTAAAAAAAAATTCTGTAATTAATTTAAAACCATGTTTCAATGTGGTTTTTAATGCAAAATATGTATTTATATGCGGTGCAGTTAACACCAAGCACATCCTTGGCTTTACAAGGTGCATTACACAGCTAAATAACCCTTGTCAGTGGGTAAGAGAGGTGTGAAAAACCAGCACAATCCGAATTATCATCTCTGTCAATTTTTGTGATATAAACATGTAATAAATATCTTAATAAATACTGAAAACAATGATATACCCAATATTAAGATAGCACGAAAACTCGCAAAGTTACTTATTTAAAAAGGTAGGCGGGGTACAACTGTATTAGCGTGGCTGAGACAGACAGTTAGCGAGGTCTATATCAGACATTAATGCTGGGCTGAGTATTCCCCATCAATTTGACATGAATTTTGAAATTAAATGAAATAAAAAAAAATTAAGCTAGCTAGTCTATATCATGCACTAGCTGGGCTGAGTGTTCCCCCCTCAATATCACATGAGTTTTGAAATAAAATAAACAAAAAAAAGAAAAATTAAAACCTAGGTTGTCTATGTCATACAATAGCTGGGCTGAGTGTTCCCCCTTAGTAAGACATTATTTTGAAATAGAATGAAGTAGGAAAAGCTGGCCTGTGTGTTAATTTCCTTATAGATAGATAGATATTTATTGACGATGGTAAGTCTATGCAGACTTATGCGTCATTAAAATGAACATATGTACAAGACTATATACAACAGGATTAGTTCGGTAAAATATGCATGCTAAGTTAACTTAAACATGTTAAAATCAAACGACATTATAAACTAAAACAAGCACAGGTTAAATAAAATATGCATTAGAACTATTTAAAATAACAGTTGAACAGCATTGGCATGATATTTTTAAGTTTCTCGCACCAAAACCAGAGATAAAATAGCTACTGCATATAGCAAAAAAACCCTCTGGAAAGCGTAGAAACCGAGTAATTACAAAATGAGTGAGAGTATGTATAAAGAAGAAAATAATAATATTAGTTACATTGAACATGTTAAAAAAAAACAATCTAAAAAATGCATTGACTGACGTCACCTCGAAACACCAAAATTATTAGAGGAATCATCAGCCTCACCAGTCGCTGATACCACAGTGGTGCTCCCCCGACAGCATGGATGATTTCATGAGTGGATGATTAGAGGAATCACCAGCCGCACCAGTCACTGATACCACAGTGGTGATCCCCCGATAGCATGGATGATTTTATGAGTTGATGATTAGAAGAATCACCCGCCGCACCAGTCACCCTACGCCCCAATCATTTTATAAAGTGGAGGTACCCGACACGCTTAAGGTTTGAAAACAGCTATAGGTGTATTTTGCTAAGCATATTACTAATGGTCGATGTGTAGATGACATAATATATATAAATTTGTCGTCGTTTGAGAGTGAGTCAAATTCACTATTTGGTAGTTTGCTTTCGGCAAGTAAACTAGTTCGCTGCGTAGCGAAGTAGGAGCAAGTAATTAAAAAATGAATTTCGTCATCAACAGAGTTTGATGTACATCTTTGACATATGCGCTGTTCTAGTGGTAGTTTTTGCGGCTTGACATGCCTTTCTCGTTCAATTTCTAGCATATGTGAGCTCATTCGTAATCTTGATAGTGCCTTCATCCACCTTGTGTCGGGGATGTAAAACAGATATTCTTCTAGCGAGTGTTTGAATTTGAACTTTATGTACGTTCGTAATTTTATGGAGTTTCGGGCTTTGATAGACCAATCAACTTTATATGTATTAATCAAACATGATTTAACTTGTTTCATGAGACGATTGGCATTTTTTACCCTATGATTTTCCCAAACGTCGCGGTGATTTGTTCGGAATAATAATGACCTGATGTGAGAGCACCAATTTGTTTCACCAATAAAATCAAGAGACGCCAGTGAGTTGTACACAATTCTCAAATAACAGCTTCTAGGCAAGGAGATCAAGCGAATCCAGTATTTCAAAGCTAGAATTTGTTGTTTTAAAAAGAGAGGATACCTTCCTGTATCCCCATAAATAGTAACTGATGTGGTTTGTTGTTTGACTCCAAGCATATTTTTCAAGAATGATAAATGGACTGTCTCGAAGTCCAATATTTCTTTACCAATAAATAGTACCTCGCCACCATACATCAGTATTGGCTCTATTTGGACTTGAAATACTTTTAGAGACAATTTTGGCGTTAGATGTCCTAAGTTGTGACTATAATTTCTAATTGTGAATATTGCTTTGCGAGCTTGTTCAGCCAGATACGAATGGTTTTTTACAAATATATTTTTATTATTGCTACACCAAAGATCTAAATATTTATATTTGTCCACGATTTCAAGCGTATTTTTGGCCAGTGTGAAAGAAAATGAATGTTTAGCATATATTTGGTTGTAAATCACTATTTTTGTTTTAGCAATGCTTATTATCAGATTCCATATTTCACAGTACTTGTAAAATAAGTCAATTTGTGCCTGTAGGCTCTCTGCAAATTCTGAAAAGAGGACTATGTCGTCGGCAAATAGGAGGTACGCAAGGTATATGGCTCCTATCTTAAGACCGTATTTAGGATTTAAATATTTTCCGAGATCCTGCAGGAATTCATTGAAAAGTTTGGGGCTTAAGACACCCCCTGCATGACACCATAACGGTTGTTAATAGGCTTGCTAATCTTGCAATTCCATTTAACTCGACTGCTAGATTTAAGAAACATAGATTTGATTGTATTCAGAAATTTTCCGTCGACATTGCGCTGCTGCAGTTTCAGGATAAGTGCATCTCTGTTTAAATAATCAAAAGCTTTGGTCAAATCTATATAACAAACGTATAGCGGTTTTTTACGTGTTTTTTGCGTTTCAACCAGATTGTACAACACAAATAAATTATCAGATGTCCTACAATCTTTTTTAAAGCCTCTTTGTAGAGGATCATCGTCACGGCACACTTAGTTTTTGTATGACAATCTATTTTCGAGTACAGATTCAAAAACTTTTGCAAAAGAGGGAATCAGAGAAACTTTCCGTTAGTTCTGTGGATCTGACTTATCACTCTTTTTGTGAACTGGGTATATCAACCCTTGTGCCCAGTCATCTGGATAATCTGCCGAATCGAAAATGGTATTGAATAATGTTGTCAATAAAGGTGTGAAATATTTAATGTCCGAAGAATATAACTCAATCGGAATTCCGTCAATACCCGACGCTTTACTTTTTCTTATTCTACCTAGCGCTTTCTCTACTTCGTCCAATTGAATTTTACCATTGAGAATGTCATTCCATATGTCGTAATTATATCTATCAATAGTTTTTTTTGTTGTATAGTTTTGAATTTTGTATTTGCGTTTTGACCGGTAGGTGACTCACTTTGTTTTAGAAAACAATTGTAAAATTGGTATAGTTCAATTGTGCTTTCGCTAAGGTTCTGTCGTTGCAGGCGTTTCCAGAAATCCCAATAATCTTTTGGATTGTTACTACACATCTCTTCAAGATTTACTTTCAAGTTTGTATTATAGTTTCGCTTTTTTCTTTGGATCATGCGTTTGTAATTGTTGCATAAGTTATGGTAGTAATTGTTGTTCTCGGTCTGAGTTAAAATCGACCGCTTTGCATAAGTATTTATAGTCTTTCTAAGCTCATTGCATTCAGAATCAAACCAGGCATTGGTTGGCATCTGTTTCATGGAGCTGTTATTTTTGTTAATGTTGACTTTTTTAAAAATGGCAGAAGATGCAGTAGTGATGAGCTTATGTATGAGGCTACATATATAATCGCTTGATCGATCAGTGTTGGCATTTAATATCAGTTGATCTATTATATTATTACACTCATCTCTTCGTAGAGATATTTTATATTGGTCAGTACGCGATACAATCCAGATATATTTGTGATAAGCTTTATACACAGTCACATGGTCATAATTATAATAGCCTATGCATGAATTGTGAAATAAAATGAATTAAACAAATAGCTGGGCCGAGTGTTCCCCCTGGTATGACATGAATTTTTCTGGTATGACATGAATTTTGAAATAAAATGAATTTAAAAATAGCTAGTCTATATGACATACTAGCTGGGCTGACCCAGTCAACACGTGATATCACCCCAGTATCACAGTGACATCACACAGAACTCACACGTATGATGACTCAATAGTGATATCATAGTGA
Organism: Flabesymbios commensalis; assembly: GCA_964017125.1. NCBI lineage: Eukaryota > Metazoa > Annelida > Polychaeta > Terebellida > Flabelligeridae > Flabesymbios > Flabesymbios commensalis. The sequence goes on along the minus strand of OZ024912.1, from coordinate 81,562,362 downwards.
TGTCAACTGGACATCACAGAGTGAGCATCATCCTGTGACAACACTGTGATCTCATGGTGATGTGGTCATCTTGTGTATCTGTGACATCATACTGTGACAACACTATGACCTCATGGTGATGTGGTCAACTCGTGTCACTGTGACCTCACAAACAACTCATACATGTGATGTCATAATTTCGATATCATAGAGACATCATAATGACATCACATGGTGAGCATCGTTCTGTGACAACACTGTGATCTCATGGTGATGTGGTCATATCCATGTATCTGTGACATCACAATGCGACAACACTGTGACCTCATAATGATGTGGTGATCTTGTGTATCTGTGACATCATACTATGACCAAACTGTGACCTCATGGTGATGTGGTAAACATTTGTCACTGTGACCTAACAAACATCTCACACATGTGATGTCATAATTTTGATATCATGAGGATATCATAGTGACCTCATCAGGTGAGCATCGTCATGTGACAGCACTACGACCTCATAGTGATGTGGTCACCTTGAGTACTTGTGACATCATACTGTGACAACATTGTGACCTCAAGGTGATGTGATCAATTTGTATCACTGTGACCTCACAAAAACATCACACTGGTGATGTCATAATTTTGATATCATAATGATCTCATATGGTGAGCAGCGTCCTGTGACAACACTGTGACCTCATGATGATGTGGTCATCTCGTGTATCTGTGACATAAAACTGTGATGACACTGTGACCTCATGGTGATGTAGTCATCTCATGTTTCTGTGACATCATACTGTGACAACACTATGACCTCATGGTGATGTGGTAAACTCATATCACAGTGACCTCACACACAAGTCACACATGTGATGTCATAATTTCGATATCATAGAGACATCTTAATTACCTCACATGGTGAACATCATTCTGTGACAACACTATGACCTCATGGTGATGTGGTCATCTGGTGTATCTGTGACATCACAATGTGACAACACTGTGACCTCATAATAATGTAGTCATCTTGTGTCTCTGTGACATCATACTATGAAAACACTGTGCCCTCACAGTGATGTGGTAAACTTTTGTCACTGTGACCTAACAACATCTCACACAGGTGATGTCAAAATTTTGATATCATGAGGACGTCATAATGATCTCACAAGGTGGGCATCGTCCTGTGACAGCACTGTGACCTCATGGTGATGTGGTCATCTCGAGTACCTGTGACATAATACTGTGACAACACTGTGACCTCATGTTTATGTCATAAACATTTGTCACTGTGACGTAACAAACATCTCACACATGTGATGTCATAATTTTGATATCATTAGTACATCATAGTGACCTCATAAGGTGAGCATCGTCATGTGATAGCACTGTGATCTCATGGTGATGTGGTCACCTTGAGTACCTGTGACATCATACTGTGACAACACTGTGACCTCAAGGTGATGTGCTCAACTTCTATCACTGTGATCTCACAAAAATCTCACACTGGTGATGGCATAATTTTGATATCATAATGATCTCACATGGTGAGCATCGTCCTGTGACAACACTGTGACCTCATGATGATGTGGTCATCTCATGTATCTGAGACATCACATTGTGACGACACTGTGACCTCATGGTAACGTAGTCGTCTTGTGTATCTGTGACATCATATTGTCACAATATTGTGACATCATGGTGATGCGCTCAACTTGTATCACTGTGACCTCACACAAATCTCACAATGGTGATGTCATAATTTTGATATCATAATGATCTCACATGGTGAGCATCGTCCTGTGACAACACTGTGACCTCATGATGATGTGGTCATCTCATGTATCTGTGACATCACATTGTGACGACACTGTGACCTCATGGTGACGTAGTCAAACTTGTGTATCTGTGACATCATATTGTCACAATATTGTGACATCATGGTGATGTGCTCAACTTGTATCACTGTGACCTCACACAAATCTCACAATGGTTATGTCATAATTTTGATATCATAATGATCTCACATGGTGAGCAGCGTCCTGTGACAACACTGCGACCTCATGATGATGTGGTCATCTCGTATATCTGTGACATCACACTGATCACAATCATCTCCATTACCTGTGACATCATACTGTGACACCACTGTGTCCTCAAGGTGATGTGGTCATCTTGTGTATCTGTGACATTATACTGTGACAACACTGTGACCTCATGCTGATGTGCTCAACTTGTATCACTGTTACCTCACAAACATCTCAAACTTGTGATGTCATAATTTTGATATCATAAGGCCATTATAATGATCTCACATGGTGAGCATCGTCCTGTGACAACACTGTGACCTCATGATGATTTGGTCATCTAATATATCTGTGACATCACACTGTGACGACACTGTGACCTCATGGTGATATAGTCATCTCATGTATCTGTGACATCATACTGTGACAACACTATGACCTCATGGTGATGTGGTAGACTCATATCACAGTGACCTCACAAACAAGTCACACATGTGATGGTCATAATTTCGATATCAGAAAGACATCATAATTACCTCACATGGTAACATCAATCTGTGACAACACTGTAACCTCATGGTGATGTGGTCATCACGTGTATCTGTGACATCACAATGTGACAACATTGTGACCACATACTGATCTGGTCATCTTAATTGTGTCTCTGTGACATCATACTATGACAACTCCATGCCCTCACAGTGACGTGGTAATCTTTTGTCACTGTGACCTAACAAATATCTCACACATGTGATGTCATAATTTTGATATCATGAGGACATCATAATGACCTCACAAGGTGGGCATCGTCTTGTGACAGCACTGTGACTTCATGATGATTTGATCATCTCGTGTACCTGTGACATCATACTGTGACAACACTGTGACCTCATAGTGATGTGGTCATCTTGTGTATCTTTGAAATCATACTGTGACAACACTGTGACCTCACAGTGATGTATTCAACTTGTGTCACTGTGACCTCACACAACTCACACATGTGATGTCATAATTGGGATATCATAGTGACATCATAATGACCTCAAAGTGTGAGCAAATACCTGTGACAACACTGTGTCCTCACTGTGATATGACCAAGTGGTGTGTTCTGCGACATCATTGTCTACATCATACTGTGACAACACAGTCACCTCATGGTGATGGGGTCAACTCGTGCTATCTGTGTGGTGAGGGAGGATTGTAGTGTGTGAGGCTTTTGGTAGAGCAGGATCGAGAAAATACATTTTAAGTATATTTTCATCACTTATTACACTATGTGATAATGTTACCAAGATCACAAAGGTAGGTAGATCACACATTTGAACTTATATTTACACAAATAAACTGTTAAAAGATACAATTATGTACAATTGAAATGCATGGACGATAATTATGGTTCTAATGCTTTGATATTTTCTGGCTATGGTAAGCCAATTGTGCCATACATGTACACTATTTGTAGGCCTACCCAGTAAATTTAGGTTTATTTTTCTAACATGAAGGGATAAATTGTATGATATATAGGCACTATAATGGAGACGTTTGCTACACAATTGGGGGCAAAATAACGTAGCTATATTATTATTTTTCAATGAAAGTGTACTTTTTTACTGGTAGGCCTATTTCTCAGAACCATCTGATATGTGTTGACCTAAGCTAAGGCTTTTTCCAATATCCAGAGCTCTAAAACTAGTTTTATGTCATGTAGTCTGTGATACTTTATGGCTGTGTGAACTTTCAAGTAAAAAAACAACAAGTATAAGTGTGTTGTTAACGTTATTCTTATATCCAGAATGCCCTCTATTCGCTGTGTATCTGTACAAGGCCCCTATGCCTATGTAACATTTTTTCAATTGAATGGTGTGTTTTTTATCTCAATAAATACGTCCATGTTAGATCCATGCAGGTAAGTTGACATGTGCACCCTTTCACCCGTGGGTCCATTTATTTATTTTTCAATGACAGTAACTTTTTAGTGTAATTCTCATATCCATCTCAGATGTGTGGACATTATTCAAATGTCCAGAGCTCTGAAATTGTTCTTTAATATTTTCATTTTTTCTCTAAACATAACCGTGTTATATTATCATGCTTATTGCCTCACTATTTCAGGTCAGGATAATAAATTCAATACAAATGTATGCGTAACGAAAATTGCAATGCTCTGGTTTTTATGGGGGTACTCAATTAAGTTTGAAAATGAGGAGCAATAAAGCTTATCTGTAACACTGTTGTTACTATTTGGTATTATTTCAGAATGGCTTTCACGCTAGCTACCACTGGTCTTAATAAGTCTCACAGTTTTTTTTTATTGTTTGGTATATGGTATGTAAGCCCGCTATATAATAAAATATAGATTTGTATGTAAAATTATTGCCCATAGTTTTGATTCTGACAACGTAGAGTACGGGAGTACAATAAGTGTGACAACACATTTCAGCAGGATGGCAGTGAATGGGTTGACATGTATTTTTTACATCTTCAAATTCTGCAATAATTGTTCACATGTTTTTTTTTGTTTCAGGGACCATGTTGAAAAAGTTATATGGTTAGTATCTTTGAAATACATGATCTTGACCTAAATAAATAAATTACAAAATATACTGATTGTTGCCTGGCCATACTAATATTATTATGGTAATGTTTTTCTTAGCCTCAATTTCTCCTCAGTCGGGGATCCAAACGTTGTTTTACAGGTGGGCTGGGGGACAAAATCATTCTTTTAAACAGTACAAATCTATTACAAAATTGAATCCTCATAGGGGTCTACTCAAAACTACCTCCACCCTGGGCCATAACCCGCAGTCCACTTTTACAAAGTCAAATTATTTCAAATTCTTTCTGATTTTTTGCTTTGTTGTGATGTGGATGCCATAGCATTAGGTGAACAAAAAAGTGTATGTTTTTGCTGATTATTGAATTTCAGAAATAAATATATAACCAAAAAAATTGTCAATTTGTTAAGATTTTTTTATGCGGTAATGTCAACTGTCTACAATGGCCTTTTTTATTACGCCTTAGGTGCACAAAACAGTCCGTGTGTTTTTGACTTTTGAATTTTTTAATGCACAATATGAATGAAAAATTACACAGGTATATTTGTTAAGATTGTTTTGTATGACAATGACTGAAAATATAGAAAAATATGGAAAACGTTCAGAATGTCACACTCATTGAGCTCCGCATCACTCAAGCCGCGCTTACTCTATTATCTTTTTTTCAGATGTGAGCTAGCGTGTTTTGACCAAGTTGGAAGAACTGGCTTAAAGCCAAACAGTGATTTTAGATGACTTGGCAAGAGTGAAGGCTGTGCTACTGCTAATCAGAGCCTTCTTGCCTGAAGATGACGCTGCCCAACTGTTCCGGCCCCAGATTTTCGATGAAAGAACAGACTTTTACAACATAATTTTACAACAAAGCTGGATACTGATTTGCTTTTAAATAACTTTTGTAAGGTTACTTTATTTTTCCACTACTTTGCTAATTCCATCTTTATGTTAGCTTTTAAGCATCAGTCAAATTTTGGCTGTAGCCTTTTAACATTACACTCTTAGCTCTATAACTCCTTTCGCGTTACAGGCAGGATAGTCATGCCTGATCCCTGCTTGAGTTCATATTTGACCTTCCTATAAACTCTTGTGACCTTGATTTTTTTTCGATTAGCAATTTTTCTTGTTAATGTGATACACAATTTTGGAAGTATCCATATCATGAATGCGTGAATTACATACATGTATTTCACTAATAGCTCAGATAAGTTAGAACATGGGCAAAATACGAAAAAAATGAGGTCACTGCAGGGAATATTTTGTTTGAAAATGATTACTTAACGATTGTCTCTGTCAAACTTTGACTGACATTACAACCTTATCATTGATGTATATATATTTCCATAAAATTAATTTGATTAGTGTAGGCCTATAGGCAGAATTGCATAGCTTTTCACTACGCGATACTGAACAAAATGTTCCCTGCAGGGCTGCAATTTTAAATTTTTCCGCTATAGAAAAAAAAGTAATCACTTTAACGTCGACAATTTTTTTAAAACCATATCATGTGTGTTCAGACTGTGAACTATTATGTTTACATGTTAAAAATCACACTGACATGAGTTGGAATAGCCGACTATCGCCCGTTTTGGGGCAAAGACATTAGTTCAAATTTTCTCTCTGATCGTCTGTCCAACAAGGATGGATGGGGTCCTGGAGAATAGTAGAGTCAACATTTTTAATATCAAGGTGTGATCTATAAATGAATAATCCAACGTGTTATCACACTTGTGCCGTCAACCACATATCTTTAGATTAAAAGAGTTGTTCTCTAGAACTATTGGCCCAATTATATATTACATGTGTTTATCGGTCGAATGGTTAGAGAGATATAAGGGAAAACCCATCCGTACACTGAAATGATGATGTTAGAGTTGTATATTTCTTGTATTATGCATTTCTGATATCGTGCACTGTGCCTAAACAGAGAGGAGTTAAATTAATTGATACATTGATACATACCAAGCTTTAAACTTGACCTTTGTTTTTTAATATTTAAGTTTCTTCTCTAAACATAACTGTGTCATATTATCATGCTTATTACCTCACTATTTCAGGTTAATCATTGCATTCAAGCCTATTGGAGAGGCTGTGAGGGATATGCACTGCTGGTTCAATACACCAGGACTGATGGTAACGAAAAACCTGCCTTGCCAAAGGCCTTCCAGAAGTCTATCCATAGTAAGTTGTTTGTTCTTATTTTTCAATCATTCGAAGTTGGAATTGCTAACACAATTTCCCGCTTCAAATAACGAAAAATATTTTAATTTATGAAAAATAGACACCTCCCAGATTTAATTATTGGATTAGCTAATCATCTACTAAAAAATATGTAAACAAATTTTGTGATATTTCTATTGATCTAAAACCGTATGTATAGTGCCTACGATTCCAGCAGCACAAGGGTTAATAATCAGTTTTGCTTATTTGGACGCCTTTATGCACAGCTGAGCCAACCCCCAAAAATTCAAAAATGAATTAAGTGTGCCAAGTGATAGACATTATGTATAGCCTTTATTTAAAAATTACCCGGAAGTCCAAATTAAACCCATTATGCCACCTGGCGGCGGTGAACCAAACCAACACATGTAAAATCTTCATATTGATCTATGCACAACTGGACCAACCCACACATTCATTTCTTCCATCAGCCTCACAGTCCCTGTGATTTCACCTAAGCTTTATAAATTACATGTATTGTACTAAAGACATTCCACAGCTACATCTACAGAAGATGTAGATAAACTGTAATATGCTTATTGCTGTATTTTACTTAACATTTGTTAAATTAACAATAATTTTGGCTTGGTCCACTTGTGCGTAAATAAAAATCTTAATATTGATTTATGCACAAATGGACCAGCCCACACCATTATTTTTTCGATCATCCGCGCAGTCTCCATGATTTTACACAAACTATAGAGAGTAACACATATTTTTATGATGGAAACTTCTGAATAGATCTACAGACGACACAGAGAGTCTACAATGTGCTTATTATTGTAAATTTTCTACATATATTTGTATTTGTGGAATTTACAAGAAATGTGGGTTGGTCAGGTTGTGCATAAATCGAAATGATTTATGCACAACTAGACCACAGTTTATTTGAGGCGGCGAGGCTCGAAACCGGAGGTATCTGAAGATGTGGGTATGTTCCATGAATTGAGAATGTGGATGCCGTGTGTTAGTTCAACTCAATATTTTGCTCATTTGCTTTCTTGAATTTACAGTAGACCATACACTTTAACTGCATTCATCTCAAAACGAACTTTTGGAGGTTGGTCCAGTTGTGCATAAAGGCGTCCATTTCATATTCGTCACAAAAAAGGGCGGTAAATACAAAATCAAGAGTATGTTGTATTTTGGACATTGCTAATTTCCGTGGTAATGCCTTTCTTCACTTCAGCTGCACTACAATATTTCCACAGTGAGCCAAATGTAAAGAACCCCGTAACAAATGTAAACATTTGGCTTATGATTCATTTGCAGTACTCACTTCCAGAGGGTATGTAATAACAATAGTGAAGTATTGATTATTGTAACGAAGTTTGTAATAATGTAACGGTAGTAGTAGTAAATTACTGCTTTACGTCACTTTTCGGCACAAATGGTCATTTAAGTGACATTGTAATACAATAAAACGTTGTAGTCAATTGATAAGATGAATGATGTACAGATGATGATGAAAGGGTGGGGGTGATAGGTGGGTTATTGGTGGGTTATTTAGAGTGTTTTCCTTCGCTCGCCCGCAAAGGGGTTCTGGACATGTCTATGGGATTTACACGCGGACATGCCCAGACGGCCGGAGACTTGGGTTTCGCTATGCAAATTAATGCTTAAACTGGCATTTTGCACAACTCCGCTATCCTCGGGTCGGATAGTCCCCAGAGTAACAATAGCAGGGGTAACACTATTCATCCCACGTGAGAGACCTAATGTCCAACACTCTATCACTGGTTATTCAAGGCTACCACAGCCTTCACCACCGCCTGCACTGATCGAAGAAACCAGGGTATGCCACTGGCAATTCGCCCAAAGATTAAGTCCAGATATGAGGAGGCTGCAGCTTCCCTTTGATGATTGCTGTAACAGGAACTTGATGGTAGGCTGAGAAACTGGACTATTATTGTAACAAAGTTCTTACAAATGTAACAAAAAATGATAAAATGATAGTTTTAGGATCACCAATACTTCATTCTCGCATGGTACACCATTAAGATCACCAATACTGTACTCTCGCTGTTGCATACCCAACTAGGTGTGGTACTACTGAAAGCATAAGTGACTCTAATTTGGAATGCAGTTCCTTTATGGTTCCACATCAGTGTCCAAAATAAGCGTCAAAGTACCCTGTACCCGGCCAACAGCCAAGTCACAACCCTAAGTTGTTTGTCAGAATTGCTGGTTGCCCGAAGAAAAATATATCCCATAAATTGGTTAAACTGTAATGCAACAATACACACTTCCTGGCCAATCACTTAGACAAACTGATAGACTACTAGGGAATGATTAAAGCGCCGCTTGGTTTCCATCCGCTGCGGCATTTTGTTATTGACAATACTTGTTATTCGGACCATGTTGCTTATATTTTTATGTGTCGGTAGATATACTCATGAGAGACAATACCCCCCTCCCCTAAATCAATGGGCAGCCAATTTCCAAAAAAAGCAGCTAACTATCATGTGGACTCGTTAACTTGTGGAGTATACTCTGTTGGTGTATCAATTAGGTTTGCATTTGCTAAAATATGTGTATCTGTTTTCAGAGTGCTGCAGACATAAACAAAAGGAGTTGGAGGTAAAGCGAGGAACCAAAATTCACAATACTATGGTCAAGGTGGAGATTAATCAACAAATTGAGATATATAATTCTAATTCCAGAACTCACCTCAAGAGGAGACTGTTGAAGGCTGTGTAAATGCTTTGAAAATATTTTTTTGAAATGTTATTAAGTATTGTCCTACCCTTAAAAGGTTGATACATGTGAATAAAACTCACAGGCTGGTCAGATTATTGTGGTCCGAGTTATAATGTTTATAAAAAGTAGATTGCTTGCTTTCGATGCAATATTTTTTTATGGACGACTGATAGGTAAGATAGATAAGTTAAAATATCGATAATAGGATTTAACAGTACACGTTTCTGGAAGGCAAATGGTATGGGTCTGTGTGGGCTCATCACTGTGACAGTATGAGGGTTATGTTAATACATCACTGTGATGTCACAGTATGTGGGCTGTGTGAGCTCATCACTCTGATGTCACCGTGGCCTGACAGTACGAGGGCTGTGTGAGCTCTTACTGTTATGTCACCGTGACCTCTCAGTATGAGGACTGTGATGTCATTGTGATGTCATCGTGATATCCAGGTAAGGCTTCAATTTGATGCCACAGTGACCTCACAGTATGAGAAATTTCTGAGCTCATCACTGTGATGTCATCGTGATATCCAGGTGAGGCTCCACTTTGATGTCACGGTGACCTCACATCATGAGGACTTTGTGAGCTCATCACTGTGATGTCATCGTGATATCCAGGTGAGGCTTCAATTTGATGTCGCAGTGACCTCGCCACTTTGATGTCACAGTGACATAGCAGTGTGAGGGCTGTGTGACCTCATCACTGTGATGTCATAGTGATATCCAAGTGAGGCTTTAATTTGATGTCGCAGTGACCTCACCACTGTGATGTCACAGTGACATAGCAGTGTGAGGGCTGTGTGATCTCATCACTGTGATGTCATCGTGATATCCAGGTGAGGCTTCAATTTGATGTCGCAGTGACCTCACCATTGTGATGTCACAGTGACATATCAGTGTGAGGGATGTGTGACCTCATCACTGTGATGTCATCGTGATATCCAGGTGAGGCTTCAATTTGATGTCGCAGTGACCTCACCACTGTGATGTCACAGTGACATAGCAGTGTGAGGGCTGTGTGATCTCATCACTGTGATGTCATCGTGATATCCAGGTGAGGCTTCAATTTGATGTCGCAGTGACCTCACCACTGTGATGTCACAGTGACATAGCAGTATGAGGGCTGTGTGACCTCATCACTGTGATGTCATCGTGATATCCAGGTGAGGCTTCAATTTGATGTCGCAGTGACCTCACCACTGTGATGTCACAGTGACATAGAAGTGTGAGGGCTGTGTGACCTCATCACTGTGATGTCATCGTGATATCCAGGTGAGGCTTCAATTTGATGTCGCAGTGACCTCACCACTGTGATGTCACAGTGACATAGACGTATGAGGGCTATGTGACCTCATCACTGTGACGTCATCGTGATATCCAGGTGAGGCTTCAATTTGATGTCGCAGTGACCTCACGACTGTGACATCACCGTGAGATAAATGTGAGGTCACTGTGACATCATGGTGACCTCAAATTGTTGACTGGGGAGTGTCCCCCCCCTCAATATGGAACAATATGATCAAAATAATCAATATATATAGCAACAGTTCATTATGACTTGAATTTTGAAATAAAATGCATTGAGAAAAATATTTAAAACTTGTCCTAGAGGATTAGGCAGAAAATCATTTACAACATTTCGCTATCAATATAGGTATAAAAACTACTTAATGTATTTGATGTAATATATAATATACATTCTATATTGTGGTCAATAGGGAAGGCAGGGGGAATATAGCCAGAGGGGAACACTCAGGGCAGCTGAAGGCGTAGGGGGAGGTGTGAACACTCAGCACTCAGCACAGCAAAGCATGATAGGTGGGGAACTGTGAGCCTGGGGGGGGAGGACTCTCAGAATATGAGTGACATATGAGTGACATATACCAGCCGTTCCACTCATAGTCGCGCATGCGCAGATGGGCGGGAGGGGAACTCTCAGCACGGGGGAACCCTCAGGATACGACACCGGGTCTGTACCCTATGTCATGATGACATTTTGGATGATGAAATTTTGCATTGCATTGGCTCAACCTATTGCCCTGTATGACGTCCCTATATGGTCTCACCACCCTAAATAAGCCGAAATCCAGGGAGGTGTATACTAATGATGGAATCATCACACAAAATATTTTTAATGCGGCTGTTCCAACCTCTATTGAAACAAAATAAAATACAAAGAAGTAATAATTTTGTGAATATTTAATAAGCCCACGTTATCTTCTTTGTCAAGGATATCAGATATAACTGTTTCATGATAACCTCGCAGGGATACAGTGGGTTAAAATGATGTGTGTCTGTTCTGTGAAAGAGAGCACGGATTATAGCCCAATTTTAACAGTATTGACTTTTTTACACTCTAGGGGGCGTAGCTCAAAATCTGTCTGGTAACCATACCCATAGCGGGCCTGTTTTCGAACAAGGACATCTCAAGCTTTATCCTGATATGTCACACTAAATATCTAATAGGGTGAAAAATGGTGAAATCGGCCTGCGGAATTGAGGCAGTTTACATGTGTTTCAATGGGACTGGCATTTGTGGTGGTGAGACCATCAGTATATGACTATCTCTTCTACACAACATGTACAGTATATATAGATCTAATTATTTCATCAATGTAACAGTCACCTAAAGGAATTTAGCGAGTTGTAATAATTCGATAAGATAATCTGTGTGTGATAGACCTATAATATATAGGTCTAGTCTAACGTTACACTCACTGGCTACATTATCCTTAGTTGAGTAGGACCGGCTAGAATTAACCGTTTGAGCACAGTTTGTGCTGTTCATCGGGGTCAGACAATCTTTCTGGTACAGTCGCACTGTGACATGTGACTTTTTTTCTGATTTGTTAATTATACGAATAAGGGTAAGAAATGAGTTTATGTCACACTTTTTTGCATGGATTATGATTTTATTTTGATATTATATCTTTTATCTACCAGTCTAGTAGAGGTTATACACCAGAATTTGAAAAAGTTGACCTTGAATGCCGTGACCAGTGGACGAGTGGTGACCGTGTTCGTGTAGTAGTACAGTGTACTGTGTAGTCTATGGTCTCACCACCCCAAATGCCAGTCCCATTGAAATACATGTAAAATGCCTCAATTCCACGTGCCGATTTTACTTCTTTTTGCCCTCCCCCCTATCTAGTGCCGCATATCATAATGAAGCCTGGACTGTGCATTTTCAAAAACAGCTCCGATAAGGGGTTGCTACCCAGACAGATTTTGAGCTAGGCCCCCTAGTGTGCAAAAAGGTCACTATAGCTCAAATTACGCTTAAATTTATACCCACTTTCACAGACCAGACATACATCCTTTTAACCCACTGTATCCCTGTCAGATTATCACGAAACAGTCATATCTGATATCCGGGATGAAGGAGACATCATGTACTTATTAAATATTCACAGAAATATAACTTCTTTGTATTTGTTTTTAATTTAACAGAGGTTGAAGCAGCCGCATTGAAAATATTTTGTGTGATGATTCCATAATTAGTATACACCTGCCGTGATTTCGGCTTATTTAGGGTGGTGAGACCTTATACCCGCCGTCAGATTAACTTGTATCGCATGTTTTTCGCCGATTTCTCAGTCAATTCTCAACCGATTTTGATGAAATTTTGCCCGGAGTATTTTCTAGTCACGCGGCGACTACCGTGAATTTTCATAAAAAAATATCATGTAGTTCAAAAGTTAGACCATTTGACATGTAGTAAATTTGAAATTACGACGTCCCTCTATAAACCCATTAAACTGGTTAAATGAAAGTTTTTTTTTAGCCCTGAATTGCCTTACATGCCAGATGGTCTAACTTTTTAGCTATACAATATTTTCCGATGAAAATTTCACGGTAGTCGCCGAGTGACCCGCAAATAGTCCATACAAAATTTCATGAAAATCGGTTGAGAATTGACTGAGAAATCGGCGAAAAACATGCGATACAAGTTAATCTGACGGCGGGTATAGATCTAGCCTAGCTAGCCTAACCCGTGCCGTGGGCCATGTAACGTGTTGTCAGTGTTGATATCTCAGAATCAGAATCATTTATTGAATAAAAACACAGTAACTGTGTACATTCACAAACAACAAAACAATACAATTATTATCGGTGGGTATGAAAAGCGAGGGAGACCTATAAAGCGAGAGAGGATCAATAAGAGGCTTCGTATAGCAGTGACCGTGTAATAAATGTATATGATGTATTTATCGATGTCGCAATAAAATATATGCTTGTATTGTTCGTATACAATTGTTATTATTATTTTTTTTATTTGGGAGACTATACAGGTCCAGTTTTGTGATCGAAAGAGACTTCGCTTCGTTTGAAAGTCTCTTTCGCTTTGTCCTTGACAGGTGGCTGTGAGCGACACCTGGTGTGTACCCGGTAATCACTTAGCCGCTCGCGTTCCTGCTAATACACGAACATAAAAGATTATGTATAGGAGGCCTACATGTATCTAACGTTACCACTGGCTCATCTACACGAATCGTTAGTAATCAGCCAAAATATAAAAATAAGAAAGAACACTGTATTTAACCTATAGGCTATTATACTATAACAATACCTTGAAGCGACCGAGATTACTTTATAAACTGGGTGCATCTGGATTTCTATGCCATTCAGATATATATACATCAAAGCTCTCTGTGTATATAAGAGTCGGTCTAGGTGAAATGCAAATGAAAAGAAAACAACCTAAAACACAATAAACTTGTGGATACAACACAACCTGAAACGCAATTAACAACAACAGTAGATAAAAAATCGTCCAAAATGCAATTGACGACAACAGTGGGTAGAACACCAGCTGCATTTCACACCTCCGTTCGTAATCAACTGATAGTAAAACGATAACATAAACTTTTACGTTTAATCAGGATTCTGATACAATAAAGGATATATTTTATTCTTCAAATTCCTAAACCGATTGTATTTAAGAGAACTATCAATTACTGAAAACCCTTTTAATAATCTCGATACATTTGTAAGTGACAGGTATGGACTATATCTACAGTACTAAAACTTAATATAAATGATAGCCTACATAGGCCTTATTGTATAGTGTAATTATTTGATTTTTTAACGTTACTTTCTTTTAAATGATATTAACGCCAACCCTATGCAGCAGTGATTTGATCGAGTTTGATCTTCAATTGTAGTCCACTTGTCATCACTGAGATCACGACAGCTTCTTGCATTCGCCGGTAAATGTGTCGATATATGATTGTAGGCCTCCGTACGTGACACTCAAGGCGTTTTGATGTCATCACTCAGATCACGACAGCTTGAGTCAGCCATGGATTAATAAAACTAAAGAACAAAGAGATCGCCTTCTACTTAAATTTCTCACACAAACCCCGACAACATCGTTCAAGTGACGCTGCATTAACGATTCTACGCTCCACCGCCAATGGTACCAAGCCTGGCCAAAAGAAACGCAAAAGAACGGCGAAGACCACAACTGTGAACAAACAGTAATTGAGAATGTGGATAATGAATGTATGATCTTATGCTGATATTATATATATGTCATATATACACAGGATTGCTTCCTGATTGCTTCAGTACTGTACCCAGGTACCTGTCACTTGTGACAACCCGTCCTATTCACCAGATGGCCCCACTGTTGGCCGACTGGGCAATCTGACAAAATGTCGGCCGGCCGCCAGCAATCGTATAATTGTCTCCCTCGTTGTTGTTATCGTTTATTTTCTCAACTTTAATAATTTTAGCCGGTTTCGATACAGTTATATGTATATTATGATGTTTATACCATATATTTGTATATTTAGTGATAAATTGCCATCTCATAAAGGGGGCCTACAGACATTCGGCCTCTTATTGATCCTCTCTCGCTTTATAGGTCTCCCTCGCTATTCATACCAACCCATTATTATTATTATTAGGCTACATAAAACATATATCTAGGCATATTCAATAAATTTTAAAATTGTCCAATAAAATTATGCTGAGCCTTTTTTCGTAGTCTTTCTGCCGACATGCTAGAATAATTATTTGACCACATTCCACAGTTTTCACTGAGCAAGAAAAATGCTGTGCCAGATCAAAATCTGAGCTAATAATAAAAACATCCAAAAGCTGTGACCTTAATTTTACAAATTCCGGCAGGGATACAGAAGCCAAAACATCACCCAGACACTTGAACTTTTTGAAGCAGCTGAATAAAACTACTGAGATGTATATTATCAGGTTTTAACTGAGGATACATCAGGGCACCCAATGAGTGCCCCGCAATACTGTCACAGAGCAAATACATCACATAACAATCAGAAATTTGGGCATAGCCTCTGGCCGCAGTTTTTTTTTTTTTCAACTCCACGAGGTCGAGGGGGTCATGGGAGAAGAAAAATTTTGATGGATTCTCATCCTTATAGCCATGAAACTTCTATTTTTACCCTCGGTGCGCCCCATGAGGAAGTGCAGGGTAGGCAAACAAAACTTCACCCAGGTTTTACCATGGCCAAACTAGTGCAGCCTTCCCCAGGCATCTCAATTCTTCGAGATGCCCACATTGTTCTGTCCAAGTGGTCTTAATCATGTCCTCCAGAACTTCCTCATAGGGCAGTGGACATAGATCTAGTCTATTTTCATTTTTTGCATTTTTTTACAAAAATTAAAGAATGGCACCTGCGTGAAAAAAATTATCAGAAGGGACCACAGCATGCCTGTTCCACTTACCTCTTCAAGCACTCGTTGCAACAATTATGGAATTAAAGGCGAGAGCTGGCACCATTTTTCATAATTGCGAGAAATCTAATGATGGGAACCCCCGGAAAATGTGATAAAAGTGCCATTCAAAGCAAATTACTTTTTTAATTCTACAATGATGGCTTCATTTCTACCAGTAATAGTGAGCAAGAAGAACAAACAAACAGAGAAAAATATGTCTTTTATTGCAGTGTATCACAAATTCACATAAATCCTGAAAAAACACGAAAAAACCCATCATAATGACTGTTTGAATGTGCCTAAGGCCAGTGTTTTTATATTAGTTGGTTGACAGAAGTTATTGGTTGAAACCTATGGGCAGGAGGACGGCAAAAAAAAAAAATATATCTAGATACCTTTTTTTTTAAAATACTGGTCAACTTTATCGTTCACTAACTCGGGGTCGGAGGAACTGAAAAAAAATGAGATTAATTTTTGTACCAGTCAACTTATTTTTCTATAAAAACTAGTGGGCGTATGGTAGAAAAAAATACAAATCCAAAACTAGCAGGCTGTGAAGAAACCTTTTTTAATTAAAACAATCTGTGTTCATCTAAATCTACTTACAGGTTTAGCTATTCACCGGCAAACACAGGGTCGGCGGCAATAAAAACATATGTTTTTTCAATTTTAAAGCAGCCCCTTGGGATGACATCAATTTTCGTTTTTACTTCCGCACTGAAGTAGTGTATCCCACGGATCATGTTTTTATTTTTTTCAGAATTTTCATATTTTTATTAATATTTTTAATCAACATTTCTATGAAACCAGAAGTAACCCAAACAAACTATTTGTATACCTGAAGGACGATTGAATGTTTTCACAACATTGGGCCACATGCTGATGGCATCGGCCCAGCGTTGGGTAGACAATCAGTGCTGCAGGTGTGTCCTCCCGTGTCCTGACTATGAGACACCAATTAGCGGTGACTGCTCTGATCTTACCGTCTGATACGTGGGAATATGTGATGCGAAGTGCTTAATATTGCTGACTTGTTTTGTTAACATGACAATATACGACCTGGAAATACAACTATATCGCTCTTTTTCGGTGCTTTAAAATTGTTTTTTGACTTTTTCGTATTTTTAGCTAAGATCAGTAGGCTATATAGCTTCATATAAATTATTTTTCAAAAAATGACAACATTGAAAATGTCTCATCCTTAGGGTTCCCTTTAATTTTTTTCGGATTTTGCGTTTTCGTGACTCGGCGGTTTTGTCAACCAACTAATTAAAAAAAAATCGCCTTATATATCCACTTGACTGACATATCATTATTTAGTGCTTTATAACATAAGAGGGCGCGCCACCTTCACAATTTTTTAATTGACAGTTATATCCATGACCATTATGTCTTATGATTATGTCCATGTCCCTGAAGGCCTGATGATATGACCATTTTTTGGCAGACATCATTTAAAAGTTAGTCATATTTGGAAATGAGAGCATAACCAAAATTTCAGCTATTTTCATAACGCTTAGAGTGATATCAAAATGTGGCATTTACACACTGTGAGTGGCAAGGGGTTTTGTCCAAAAAATACTTAAAAAATAGACATTTGGATCAGCACTTCCAATAAATCGGTCGGAACGCATCCCAAATACACATGGTTCATATGGGAGTTATCCCAAGGTCATGGTAAGGTCATCTCAAGGTCACAGCAAGGTCAAATCAGCTCGAAACGGTCAAAAATAGCTTATTTTTGTTGTTTTTCTACAATTATGTTTACTTCAGATGTCTATGATGGCTCGGAACCTACCTAGACTCCAACACAGACCTCTACCAAAACACCCCGAGAGGTTATAAGGGTAATATAAGGGTTGGAGGGTTTTTCCCCCATCAAATCACCCTTGTGTTACCTCTGTCTGATCTATCAGAAATGGTCCAAACATATATTTAGACCAATGGCCAGCACTTGCAATAAATCGGCTGGAACCCCACCCAAGTACACATGGTGATATGGGTTGGGGTCAGGCTTCATGGTGGAGTTACCCCAAGGTCATAGCAAGGTCAGCTCAAGGTCACAGCAAGGTCTCATCAGCTCAAAACGGTTGAAAATAGCTTATTTTTGTTGTTTTTGTCCCAACTATGTTCACTTGTGATGTCTATGATGGCTTGAAACCCACCTAGACTTTAACACGAAGCTATAACAAAACACCCCGAGAGGTTATAGGGGTAATATAAGGGTTGGAGGATTTTTACCCCCCCCCCCCTCTTAATCGACCTTGTGTCACCCCATTCTGATATGGCAGTTCCAAGAATATTTAAAAATAGATACAGGTATTTGGACCCTACTCCCAATATATCGATCTGACCCCAACCCAAGTACACACGGTGACATGGGTTGGGGTTTCATATGGGTGTTACTCCAAGGTCATGGTAAGGTCATCTCAAGGTCACAGCAAGGTCAAATAATTCAAAATGTTTGAAAATAGCTAATTTTTGTTGTTTTTGCTACAATTATGTTCACTTGAGCTGTCTATGGTGGCTTAAAACCTACCCAGACTCCAACACGGACCTATTCCAAAATAACCTATACCAAGTTATAGGGGTAATATAATAGTTGGAAGGTTGTTACTCCAATCAAAATACCCCTGTGTCACCCCTGTCTGATATGGCAGAATTGGCACTGATTGTTATGTTTTGACCAAAGGCCAGTATACAGCAAGGTCAAATCAGCTCAAAACAAGTAGAAATCACTTGTTTTTGTTGCTTTTGGTATAATGCTGTTCACGTGTTCACCTGAGAAGTCTGTTAAGATTGAAAGCCACCTAGATCGCAGCACAGCTGCATGGGAGATATATAATAGGGTCTGCCTATGCTCATTGGTTTGCTATACAAGGTCGGTAACTCACTGAAATCGTGGAAGCAGCGATCTCAACATACTAGGCCTATTGTTCACGCCCGCACGCTCAACATAGGGGCTTTTCAGCGCCACTAGTCTATCGTGTAAACCCAAAAGGCAGTAACTTCTCAATATAATAGTAAGCTGAATACTGCAGTGTATTATTCACGACATGTCTCATTTTGTTGGAAATAGTGCTTCTGTCAGAATCGAGCTCGTAAAATGATTATTAATGCACATAAATTATGAGATTTCCGTTTGAAAATTCATCACTAATTTGTTACAAGAAATAGGTATGCCATGGTTGGCATTTGTTTGGTACAAAACAAAAGTCTACATAGTCCATTTCTCATTTTAAAATGACGAGGACTTAAAAGTTTCCTTCCCTCAGTAGAAGTATAGACATGGCAGTGATTGTAACCGCATAGACACATCCCAATTTCCCGTGGATCGCGGCACAGAGCTATACCAAGAAACGCCCCAAAAGGATGCAGAGGTAATAAATGGGCTGGGAGGGGCATACCCCATTATATCCCCTTTATGTCGCCCCTGCACAAATTGACCTAATAACACACTGATTATTATGTCTTGACCAACGGCCAGCATGCCTACTTTGATTACATCTGATGAAGCCCAACCAAAAAAACATGGTGGCATCGGTTGGGGTTCATAGGGGTGCTTCATAGGGGTGTTACCTAAGGTCATGAAAAATCAGCTTCATTCACCTGAAAGTTACAGCAAGGTTAAATAAACTCAAAATGGGTGAAAATAGCTTATTTTTTTACAATTCTGTTCACTTCAGATGTTTATCATAGTTCAGACCCGCCTAGACCCCAGCAAGGAGATATACCGAAACGCCGCAAGAGGTTACAGGGGGTGATATAAGGGTTGGAGAGCACCATTTTTAAAGTTTGATAGGCCCCTAGGCTATGTCAAAAATAGACCAAAAACAAACATTTGATTGTTATGATTTAACCAATGGCCAGTAGACCTACTTTAACTACATCTGATGAAGCCCAACCCAAGTAAATAATGTGACAGGTTAAGGCTGGGCTTCATACGGGTGTTACTCTAAGGTCTTGACTAGATCATCTGTAGGTCACAGTAGGGTCAAATCAGCTGAGGACACTGACTATTATAAATGTTGTGTGTTATGTGTTACTGATCCCCTTAGGGCACAGATAATATATCTTGATATGTATGTGGTACAATAACGATAATTCCATGAGCATGATGAGGGCACTGAGTAGACCTACTTCAACATTGTGTAACATCATTAACATAGCGCCTTTGTGAATTTAGGCCCCCATATTTTGATAAGTGTTAGTTCTCTAAGTTAAAGTCACTATATATATACCGTATATCCCCGTGTATAATGCAATGTTTTTTCTTAGCTATTCATGTCACAAAAAGGCACCTCGTATTATACATAGATGTAGAATTTAATACAATTTTTTAACTCTCTAGGGGTAAGTTCAGCGGTAAGTTCTCCAGCGGTAAAACGTATCTGTAAACGTAGGCCAGTCAGCGTGTTTGGTAAGCAGGCCTATACACGATACATCAAGACTGCCTTTCCAACTAGTAGCAGGCAAGAGACGTTTACCCAATGCTGGTACATTGCTGGCCCACCGTCTGCGACCCTGACACAACATTGTTCCAGCTTTGGGTGAATGTGTCGTGTTTGCTGGGAGCCCCCGTCTCACATTCCCGCCAACGCGCGTGGCACCTTTGACAACCACGGGCAGATAAATGACGCCGTTAGTCTGTAACCAATTCACACTCCTCACCTGTTCATTTATATTATTCATGATTTAATCTAAGATCGCCTTTCATATGGGAGCGTTCTATTGTGTACGACAAATCTGAACATGATATTTTCCTATTGGAATGAGAGAATGCGTTGACGAAATATAACAAGATATCACTGATTATATTCCCTATCGCAAATTCTATACATGTAGGCCTCAGAATGTCCATATTGCTGGGATAACATTAACGCCTACCGCTGTTGCCGCTGCTGATACGGTATTGAGCAAATGGTGGTATCTGTTAGCTGTAGTTCATAGAGCGCTGCTGTGTTATTACACCCAGACACCTTATACAACCAAACACCTCTTGTGTCTAGACAACGCGGCTAGTCTGCAAATGTTTTACAATCACATTTCATCTTGGAATGTTCTTATTTGAGCACATCGATATTAAAATTTGGTCTTTGTAATAGATTAAAATAATATAAATTTGTCGGCGAAATATAATTACCGGTATTGTAAAATCTGTGTGTATATATATATAGCCTATGCAGGCCTCAGAATGTCTGCCCACCGAGACAGTCCCGATGACATCCACTGTACTGTGGAAAATGAAAATACAGTATCTGCTTACTTTACAAATAAGCAGATACTGCCCTTTGGTTTTGCAGAGCTGTACTGTTGCCGCTGTTCCCGTCATTGAGCAGTCATTGAGCATCGTGTATGCAGGTGTCACGGCGCTAGTATTAGTAGAATAAGATAATATCCATGCCTCACATTTAGATGGCCCGGAACGATGCCGACCGGGAGGCTGCCGACATTCAAAATTTGAGGTTGTATTATACAGAGGGGTAGCCTTTTTCAGGTCATCCAAAGCCTCAAATCTTAATTCGTATTATACATGGCGTCGCATTATATGCGGGGATATAAGGTACTCTGAAGAGCTTGAACTGCTTCACCGATTTGTTCCAAGGGAGCAACTTACCTTGGCCATATGTTGATTAAATTTTGGTGTGATTCTGACATCACATTTTCACGCGGTTTACATAAAAATTTGGTGACAGTACTGTATTTCTCTATAATTAATGTACGCAAGCTTTGCCCCTCAGGCAAATATTGTTTTATTTGTTTTTGTTGGGAAATTGGGTTAATAATTTTTTTGATGTGTTAGTCGGCGGAAATAAAAAAAGGTCATTTTAGAATTTTAATTTAATTCTAAATTTGCAAAAATTTGGGTCGGCTGGTCCGTAATCAAGAAAATTAAAAAAAATGTAGCCCCCAAGGCCAAATTCAATGTTCTCTGGCCATCCGGGTCACTGAAATTTATGAAATCAACGACCCTGAGAAAATCACAAATCCCAGAAAATTGTGAAAAAATGAGTGTTGTCTGAGTGCATTCTTATGCACTTTGAGACTTGAATTATGGAAATACACATTTAGGCTGCTTTTCGGTTCTGGACGATAACCGGACCGCTACCGCGACCCACAACTTCCGAGTGGCTGAAAATTACTCATATTTGTTTATTTTGAAGGCAAATATTTGCAAATCTTGATGTTTTGACACACACTATTCTCACACTGATTTGGTTGACTAATAGAACAGATCAAAAATAACAATATTCATGATCAATCTGTAACTGTAGCTGTATATTAAGTGGCAGTACGCACTATTGTGCTATCATGCCACGGGAGTAACTTAGCAAGGCCTGTTATCATTCATGATATCTTTCATGGCCTTATATATGCTCCAAGTACTCCATGTTGTGGATTTTTTTCGGGGTCTCGCCGGATGGAAACTGCGCCTACGTCCATTGAGGTTCTTTTACGCTCAACTCAAAGTCAGTCAGATGAGCCATCTGATTTACATGGTTCTCTGAGCCCCACGAGTGTATACAGCACCTGGCAGTCCCAGGCGGTCACCCATCCAATTATGAACCGGGCGCGACGTTGCTTAACTTCAGTGATCGGGCACAAACCTTTACCTGAATGCCGAATTCCGTATTCCAACAGGATAACATTAAACCTTTCAAGTCTGATTTCACCATGGTCATCTTCCACTACAAGCCACGAATTGCTGCCGCAATTCTCGACTTGTAGATGATTTGATGTGGTTTAAAAATTAAAGAATATTACCATGTATTGGTAAATCAGTTTCAACCCTTGGTTGTAGGAAAATTAAGTTTGTTTCAGGGATGTAAAATTATGCTTTAGTGCATCGTGAGGGTTTAAAGGGTTAAAGGTTTAACCCTTTCACCACTGGAGCCCGTTTTTATGTGCTGAATGCCATAGCATTCAGCACATAAAAACGGGCTTCAGAGGTGAAAAGGTTAAGGGGTTAAACTTGTTGATAAAGTAGGCTATATAATTATACAGTAGATAAGTGTATGTATTGATATGCCTAGATACCCCCCCCCCCCCCCCCCTCCCCCTGTCTCCATCTATGTGATACCATAGCAATGCCCTACCTGAGCCCGAGGTCAGATCTAACCCTTGTCCTACCATATTTAAATTGTCAATTATGCCTCCTTATCGCAAGATTGTTTGAATGTTATTTTTTATTGTGATCATTTATCATTATATTCTTTATTCTAAGGCCACGACAAGCTATTTAACTGTTTTACAGATCCAACTATTAGTAAAAATAAAAAATGTAAAATATTAATTTAAAATTACTTTTTTTCTTGATCTTAATGCGATACAATGACTAGCTTTTGCTAGTGTCCATGTAGACTTATACTGCTGATCACACATGTATTGGTCCACAATACTGTAGATCTGGTAATTTTCATATGTTTAAATTTTCGTGAATTCTAAACTTCGTGAAAAGTCCCAAAATCAGAAATTCGCGAATTTTAGTTTTTCTTTAGTAGCGCTATTATAATAATAGTTTTTGCGTGATTCTTGAATTCACAAATTTGCCCTTCTCACGAAATTTGCGAGACTTAAAAGCTTGCGAATATTACCAGATCTACAGTATTTCACACCTGTTCATCCCCAGGGGAAAATGTGTTTGATAATTATTGAATAGCATTTTTTTCATCTATTAAAGTTGTCACTTGCTAGACATCCTTATCATTGATGTATAAATATTTTGCTAATCAATTACAAATTTGATCAGCAAATGGACAGAATTGCGTAGCATTTTGCTATGTGATACTGAACAAATTTTTCTCTGATCCCACTGAATAGTAATCAACGCTGATAACATTATTTTCTCTAACAAAGTCTTTATATCGCAATGTTCAGAATACACTTTTTTGACGTATTATACCATTTTCTATTTGTTTAAATTTTTCCAAAATGTCGGACAGAAACGCATGTAATGTGTAACTTTTTCAGTCAGACACTGAGCAGATCTCTAATTTCTACAGTTTGCGGGCTATTTTACCAATGGCATTATGTTGTGGATATTGCTTCTTGGCACTGGGTCAACTCTGGAAAGATAATTTATTTTAACAAAGTCTCTTTTGTGAAATCTCAAATAAAAGTGAAAAATATTCTTTTTTGACTGATTATTCATTTTATATACCATTTTTTATTTATTCTAGTTTATTGAAAATATCATCAGATGGAATAATGCTGCAAGAGTTCTTAACCCTGGTGCTGCCAGGACCGTATAGATTCGTTTTCAAACAAATTTCGGAACAAATAAATTGAACGCAAATTGCTATATGTTATATTTTGAAGATTAATATCTTTTAGAAACATGTTTATTTTTTGTCATTTGAAGCTGGGAATTACGTTAGCAATTCCAGCTTCAAATGAATTAAAAATAGTCCAAAAAACTCGGCAGCAAGGGCTAAATGGTTTATCTGGGTGATATGCACTTCGAGAAATAGAATTATGATTACAGGTCGGACAGTCGCTATCTGGTTTGGAATTTAGATAATATGTCAGTTATAATGTTGAATCGCCCCTCCACACTACTGATTTGAATACATATGCAAACCTCAGCGTTTACCAAACGAAAAAAAATAGACATTGACCCAAAATCAGTTTAATGTTGGGCTACCATCTGCGATATTGGCCCAACTTCAAACTAACTTTGTGTCTCTTGTATTCTGTATACCCTGCAGGCATACTTAATCATCTCATTGTTAGAACACATAGTATCTGTTGTGATGGCATGTTTTCCTGTCGGCTGTCGCTGAATGCACCAAGTAGCATCAGCTGATACTCCAGACCAAAGTCCTCCATTCATCCATTGACAAAACAACACCTGATTTATCTGTGATTGATAATCTGTCTGCTGTAGCTACGTTCACCCTTGATCTCTCAAGGTTGTATGTTATACTGATCACTGATGGGCCTTACAGTGCTGTTGTCAATATAGTAATATGACTTTTTTCATTCTAAATAAACCCATTCTTTTCGTGAGATAAAAAAAACATTTTTCCAGCTTTGTTTTTTTGCTTGTTTTTTCGTCTCCCCCATTTAATAACAATTAACTTTTTTAAATATGTCAACATTTTTTTATTTACATTTACTTTAACAGAAATTGTTTTTTTTGACCCATTTCACACGTCAGAATGTGCCGTTTAAAGACGTTTCCCGCGCTGAAAGTTTAAAAATTTTAAATGAAATATTAGTTGTCTAGATAATGAGATCAGGGTCGAGGTTCACTCTGACCATCACTTGAACACTGGTTATTAAGAGGCTCAGAAGACCATCACAGTAAGAGGTTCAGAGAGGGTCGTGTCTTTTATCTCGGGACAAAACAATCTTATCTCATTGGACTCTGTAGATTAACCCTTGTAGTACCAGACCCATATATAATATGTAATTTAAAAATTAATAAAATATCACAGAAATGGATCAAATATTATTTAGTAGAAGCTAATTAGGTAATTTAGACATCTCTATTTTTTTAATAAATGGAAATATTTTCATTTGTTTCAAACTGGAATTGAATTTGCAATTCCAGCTTGAAACACAATTTCCAGCTATAGATGAATTGTTAAATACTAATTCCTCAGCATTGTTTATTTCTACTCAGTGCTGGGACTTGTAGTAGCCAGGCTGATCAAGAGATCATCACAGGTTAAGTACTCATGCATTGTCCACTGTCTGATACAGTGTAACAGGTTGGATTTTTTCAAATTTTTGTGGGATTTCAGCACTTTGTCGGATAAAGTAGGATCTCTCTGAAGTATGAGTTGTCTTCTAGGCTTGCAACAAGCACTGGATATATATATGTGAGAGCTATGTATTGATTCTCTAATTAGAAAATTACAGGACGGCTGCATACAGTGTCAGCTTACTCATACCACAGTATGCTGAATTCAGTTGACAAAGTATAATATACGGACACAGTGGCTGCCATCAGGAAGTTCAGGGGGGCTACCTAATGCCTCAACCGTATTATATTTGAATGCATAACTAACATGTCTGCTCTTTTATAATTAACATGTCTGCTGCTGTATTGCTTGTAGCTTTTTTTCATATATTTTTTCCTATATTTCCTATATTACATATTTTTCATCATTTGAAGCTGGAAAGTGCGTTAGCATTTCCAGCTTCAAATGATGAAAAATATTTGTATTTTAAAAAAAATAAGGATCTCAGATTTTTAATTATTCGGTCCTTGAAGTGCTAAATTTTATTCACTTGAAGTCTATTGCTACCGCCCCCCACAATTTCCAAGTGGGTGAAAATTACCAATATTCGTTAAATTTGAGACCAAACATTTGCAAATCTTGGATGTTCAAACAATCAATCATTTCCCATAACAGTGATTTGATCGGCTAATAAAACAAACTAAAAATTACTTTATTCGTTAGGCCTAAAAAAAATAATGATATGTTCACGGTAACGGACTTTTTAGAAATAGGGTAGGTAGGTCGCATTTTTTTTTTTGCATTTTTTTTTACACCCTAGTCTATTGGGTGATGCACATGTTGGTTATTTTTGTGCAGCAAAGCAAAATTAACAAATTCTGCATAAACAGTACCGTTTTTCCTACTCACGACTACTGTGCGCCGATCAGAACGCTGAAAAAAAATAATTTAGCCGTGTTATTTATTGATAAAAAGAATTAGGGTCGGCAGATCTTGAAAAAAAAACTAAGGTCGAGACCTAAAATTAGGGTCGGTCGGGTTACCGGAACAAACAATTTTTTGTTTTGGCTTTATTAGTGGTTTGTCTACCACACACTATTTGATCATTGTCATTGGAATCAATTACACAACACTGAATTATTATATATAAACCATAGAGACCAAAGGGTTTTTACAATGTGAAGTCATCATAAATGTGCTAAGGACTTTAGGTCTTTCCACTTCATTTAAATACGGCCATTATAAATTATTTAATTCTTTCAGTGCGAGGCCCCACTTTAGACGACAGAATCTGACATCCACAGACTTCAGATTCTGATGTATATATAAAGATGGTCCTCGCGCTGAAGAGGTTAATTTTTTTCTTTGCGCGTTTTGATGCAGTGAAAGGGGTACAATGCTTAACCCTAATACCGGTGTGAGCCTTATTCAATGGACGACAGTCCTTCACACCAGGAAATTGAATTTTAAATACTGTAGATTTGGTAATATTAGCGAGGTTTTAATTTTCGCCAATTCAAGAATTTCACCAAAAGTATTATTAATTTAAATAGCGCCACTAATAAAAAAAAATCGCGAATTGAAAACTTCATTGAAAAAAAAATCGCAAAAAATTAAACATGCAAAAATTACCAGATCTACAGTACCGGTACTCTTCTGAAAATGTCGAGGAGAGCATTTCACTCTCCTCGAGGCTTGTTTTTTTCTGGTTTTATTAGCTTATTATTTGACTTCGATGATTGCCGGCGGCCCTGTCAATTGCTTTCTTGCACTTGGTAAAGCCACTATGTTTGTTTTCTCTGTTTTAGATGAGTGCGCACATTAGATTTAGGCAGCACATTATCAAAAAAAATAAGTTTTTTTTCTGCCCAGTGCTTGCATTGGATTGTTGCCGATTTCCGAAAAAAACCATTTAATTTCGCAAGATAAAAAAACATTAAAAAAATAACACATTTATTTCGGGAAATAAAAGATCATATTTCCAGCTATATTTTTGTTTTGCTTGTTTTTTTCGTCGCCCTCATTAATTTTTTTCTAAATGGGTCAAATTTTTTTTATTTCGGCGCCCTCATTACCTTTTCTAGAAATGTGTCCAATGTTTTTTTTATTTGGTCGCCCACAATAACTGTTCCAAAAATATTTTTTTTTGATCTAAAACAGAGAAATTAAACAAAGTGGCCTAAAGTGCGCCGGTGCGATTACGCTCCTTACAAACGAAGGACTGGGACAAGCTTGAAGTGCAGTATTTTCTCATATCTCACCTAAATAAACATTGTTTTCATATCTTATGTTATTCTAATAGTTGATTTGTTGTTTCCACAGCTGTGTTATAGCCCCGCACATCTGAAGATGTATTATCACATGACTAGAAACATCCCCTGAATAAGCCCGACTGAGAAACAACAAAATGGCAGCCGCTACAGAAAGCATGCAGGTGAGATCATGAGAAGATTCCAGCGCAATCTAACGTAGAATGCTAAACTGCCAGTTTTTTAGATCATTGATAGCTTGGATTAGAAAGTTTCCAGTTTCTTATCCCCCACCCGTAAAGAAGGGATTTTGTCGTCAGCATGTCTGGTTGTCTATTATAAATTTTTAATTCCTCCAGTGTGGGGATCGCCTTTAGATGTCAGATAGTGATATTTAATTGTCTAAAATTGATCCCGCAAGGGTTCAAGTTGTGACAGTGAGGGAGATTAATTTAATTAATTTAATTTATTTTAATCAATTTTATTTTCATCCACTTGAAGTTGTGTCTCTACCGCTACCCACAATTTAATTGTGGGTAGCGGTTTATTTAATTTAAACACAAATATTTGCAAATCTTGATGTTTAGACACTCATTCTGTTCTCAATAACAATGATTTAACCAGCTAATTAAACTTATTAAAAATGTCTATTGTCGTGATTAGGGTTGTAAGGGCTATAAGGGTAATAATAAACCCAGCTAATTTATAGTCACTTGAAGTTGACACAATTTCAGATGACTAAAATGAAAATTGCCTAGCTCAAAGCTCTATAATCATTTTAACCCTCATAGCGCTAAATTAATTTGTGAAAAAACATCGCAACCAAAGGGTTTTCTCAATTTGAAATCATCATAAATGGCTTAGTCAGTTCTTCACGATTCTTTTGAATACCTATTTTATGTGTCTACGGCCATTCTAAATATTTTTACTCTTACAGCGCGGGTATCAACTTTAGACGTCTGAATCTGACGTCTATAGACGTCAGATTCTGGTGACTAAAATTGATCCCCGCGATATAAGGGTTAATCAGTTTTATAATCAGATGAAATCAGTGAACATTATTGGAAATTAAATGTGTGTTTCAACAATAGCAAATATTTTGTCTCAAATTGAACACAATTTTACCCACTTGAAGTTGTGGGTCGTGGTGGTGAGACACAAAGTGGGTGAAAATTTTTATAAAAAGATTAAATTGATGACATGGCAGCTAAAGGGTAATACGCTGCCTACTATATTATCTATAAAATTAATGAAGTAAAATTAGTGTAATCTTTCAAAATCCTGAAGTCCTTACAAGTGTATTTTTGAAATACATTTCTTGAAAACTGAAAATGATTTTGTGAATTTACCATTGTTCAACAGCTATTGTGTTATAACCATCGATGAAATGAATAAAACTTATTTTGTTTGATGGAATTCTGGTCTATTTTTTTGTTTGCCTAATTTGCTGACTGTAATCTCTGACAAAATGCTATATTATTTATTTTTTTCCAAGGATGTTTACTCGAAGTGGGAATCTAAGAATCCATTCCAGAGGAAGCAGCAGGGTAGATCTATTTCTCGATCTCAGTCTGACGTCACGTCGTCAGCCGTGGGGAGAGAAGCCTGGAGAAATAAGTTTGGAAATGTTGGTCCTCCGCCTCAACGCCACCAAAAGTCACGATACAGGAATACCAGAGGGAACGCCCCCAGCTTACTCAATCTAGTGAGTCGCATAGTGTATATACTCGCCGTCACATTAACTTGTTGTGCATCTTTGCCACCCATTTTCTCAGTCTATTCTCAACTTTTATAAGCACCATTTCTTCTCCGCCAGCTGCCGTGCAAATTTTATGAAACTGTATTTTAAAAGTTAGACTTTTAAATGTAATCCAATCAGGGCTTAAAATAGACTAATTTTAACCAATAGTTGGGTTTCATAGAGGTTTCATAGAGGACATGTTAATTAGAAATTTACTATATGTCAAATGGTCCAACTTAGAACTGTATGTGGCAGTTAGGTATTAACTGTCTATAAATGGACAATAAGTGTGACAAGTAGGTATTAACTGTATGTTAATGATGTACCCTGTGTATGTGTAAGTGTGTGAGAGCTGTATGGAGACATTGTTTTTTCACTGAACTTGATGTTGGGGTTTTTGTTTTGAACTTTGGAGTTTTCATTGGTAGTTATTGTAGTGGTGAAACACATCAACGATTTCTAGCATGTGTATGTGTAAGTGTATCAGAGCTGTATGTGCGTGGCAGGTATACGTCATATTTCACTGAACCTGATCTGGGTTTTGTTTTAACTTGGGCGCTCTGATTGGTACCTTATTTTTCGGTGTATAATTCCCAACCGGTGTGGGGTTGCAATGGTCAAAGCAGCAGTTGTTGGTTAATTTGACCCTCTGCAGGCTCTACTTTGGAGTGGGCAATACACCAGAAAATACGGTAGTTTTTGTTGTGGTGAAACCATGGCAACGATTTTCATCAGTTTTGGCAAATGGGCTACTTGTCGTCATTTTGTATTTTTACTTGACAGTGATAAACTGTGTATTATATCAAGACATGACTGATGTCGTTGACTTTCAGGCTAATAAATAACTGTAGAAAGTGGCCCCCAGATTTGTTATTTTCTTGGTGCTTTGCCATGTCGGCCACAGCCATCTTGACCTTCATATTGGATCCAGAATACACTTAAAATTATGTCACTGAAGTGTGCTCAAGAAAGGGGTAGTCTGGTAGCATACAACATGTGTTTATATTTACAGGATAATTCTTCACAAATTGCCCAGTTTAAGTCATCACCCTCCGACGGCATGACTGTGGTGCCTCGGCCGTTCAGATCTCGATGCTGTTCATGTACTCCAGTCAGCAGGGTAAGTTTTGTTAGGAGATTATCTCTTAAACCTCAAAGTTAGGTAATTTTATTTCTCACCGCTTAAATTTGTAGAATTACACGTATTTGTTTAATTTCAGACCAAACATTTTAAACACCTATTTCATGAAAATATGTCCTTTCTACACTTATTTGCCATGGTTTGTTTTTTTCAGGCTGATCTTTACAATGATAAGATGGAGTCTGTTGGTCTGCGAGACATCCTACAAGTGTCAACCCAGTATAGGTAAGTGCCAACCCAGTATAGGTGAGCCTGTATACATATTACCTGATTTCAAGCGTGTTTCAGATCAATAGAAATATTACTAAATTTGATAAAATAGTTTATGGTAGATGCTCAGTTAATCTAATAATTCAATATTGGAGGTGGCTATTTTTCAAAAATGTAAAGAAAGCTGGAAATTGCATTAGCAATTCCAGCTTCAAATGTATGAAAAATAGAAACAGACAATTCTGCAGGACAGTCTACGCAGGTGGACATCTTACAAAAACAAATCCACTACTTAAAAATTGAAGTCACTGCTATTTCACACTTTCATCTGTATTTGTCTAATTTCACTGCGAAGAAATAATAATATGCTCATGTTTTCTTTCTGGAAAAAAGAAAGAATGTTAATTATCATTATTTCATTTTTTGGGGCTTAATTTAATCTCTGAATTGTTTTTTTCTACTTTTCATCCATTTTAATCTGAAATTGCATTAGCCCATAATATTATGCTTTCCATTTCAGTCACAACCGCTACCTTGTCAGACGTTTTTCACACATAAGCTTCACTCTACAGGCGAAGATAGGATTTAAATATCCTGATGTTTCCTTGGCCGTCCTCACGAGCCCTCGGTGAGTCGGATTTAAACCTTTCTGTGTTTGGCCCGTCTTTATACGTGAAAATACAGACGTCAGATTCTGACGTATAAAGACTGTCCCCGCCCTAACATAATTAAAATATTTGTAATTGCTGTAGACCCATAATATAAGTATGCAAATGAATCAGAATGAGCTAACTATGATATTTATGATGATGTCCTAAAAATATGCAATTGGTTTAGTGTATTGGAAAATATAGCACTTCAGGCTCCCATATAAACTGAACTCTGTATTTTCTCGCTAGCCAAGTCACATATGCCTGATTATAGCTGGATTTCTTTTCTTGTTTGGCAGATGTACAGTCGGTGTTTATCAGAGTGTTGATATACAGCACAGCACTTGTCCAATTATTAACCCTTACAGCTCTAAAATACTTCATACAAATCATGGAGACTAAAGGGTCATTTTCAATTTGAAATGTCTTGAGTTAGCTCTTTCCGCTTCATGTGAATACCTATGTTATGGGTCTACGACCATTATATATAGCTGAATTCTTACTGTGCGTGATCAACTTTGGTCGTCAAAATCTGACGTCTACTGACGTCAGAATGTGACATCTAAAGTTGATCCTCACTCTGTAGGGTACATTAGCTGTCAGTAAAATAAAAATAATTATTAGTGTTTCTTTTAAAATATAGAATTGGTAATCTGGTGTCGTCCCAATATCACTGGACGATGGTGCAGCATCAACCCAACTCATCATATTCTCAGTGTGACAATAATTCAATCACAGAAAAAATTACCCAGTGAGCACTCTGGTCCAATAGTTCTAAACACTGGCCCGGCACCAAAACAACACAGCATCAATTTCACTTGTTTTCTTGATTTTGATATGGTGATATATTATGATATTTGTTCTCTTTCTGCAGTATTGTTGAAGCGATACAGCAGGTGGCATCGCGACCACAAACACCAAGAGGTAAAGATATTAGTGTGGTAATAATACTCTTGTAGGCATTCAATTTATAGTGACAAACATTTTAAATGTGAGTCCTTTAGAAAGATAATATTTATAAATATTCCATCTATTCAATTTAAAGATTAATGATATTGGGACTGTCTTAAGACGTCGGATTCTGACTACTAAGGACGGTCCTCGCGCTGAAAGGATTAACCCAAGTTGTGCTTCAACTAAGAATAATTATTTATAAATATTCTAACTATTCAATTTACAGATTATTCATGACTAGAAGAAAATAATAAACTGACCATCTGCAAAGCTTGAAATACCACAATATTCTTGCATTTTTGGATGAAAGCGACAAAATTTGCTTGCCAAGTATATAAGTATTAATTTCTGATATGGATGTTTTTGATTCCGACTCCAGAATCCAATATGGCGGCCAAAATTCAAAATGGCCACTGGTCAATTTGAATTTATAACTTTTGACATAGTAAAAATGCAAGATCGCTATGCTATGCCGCCCCACTATTATATATATAGCTCCAGCAGGACAAGGGTTATATATATAGTTTTAGCACCACAAGGGTTATTGTGAGAATGACTGTTCCAGGTGGCACACAGCCGCGCCAGGTAGAAGCTGCGACCAAGAAGCGAGTGCGAGGCCTCGTGAAGAGGATGAAGGCTGAGATCTCCGTGACCATGACGCGGTTCACTCTGTGGTTTCTCCACAAGCTGTTTGGTCATCTGCTCACATCCCTAGTTGTACATAAAGGATCCGTGGAGATGCTAACTAAGGCATCAAAGGTCAGTCTTTTAACCTGTATCTTGCTAAGTTGATTCATTTAAATTTTCACCCACTTGAAGTTGTGTCTCGCTACCGCGACCCACAACTTCAAGTGGCTGAAAATTATGCATATTTGTTTAATTTGAGAGCAAACATTTGCAAATCTTGATGTTTAAACACACATTTCGTTCCCAATAACAGTGATTTGATCGACTAATCAAACAGATTATCCTGGTGTAACTATAGTAAATCCGCATGTATGGTTACGTAACATGACGAATGACGACGGAAATTTCTGTCATGTATGGTAGTGAAGGGGTTAAAATCGACAATAGTCGTGATCAGCAGGATAATGGCTAACGTGTGTATGCGATCTCAGACATGATTTAGCAAACAGCTTTATCCTTGACTCTTTAACCCTTGCAAGCCTGAATTTACCATTGTCATCTTCATCAACTACCAGCCGCGAATTGCTGTCGCAATTCTCCGCCTTGTAGTGGATGAAGATGACTTGATGTGGGTGAAAAAGTAAAGAAAATTGGCATGTACAGTAGATCCTGTCATCAACGACCCTGCCATCAACGACCTTTTGTCTCCGACGACTTTTTTCCCTTGCACGGAACATTTTTCTATAGTTAACGACCTGTGATCAACGACTTTCTGTCTAACGCGCCTTGTGACCTCAATTATCTGGCAGAAGGTCATTATATTACTTGTGTCGAATGAACTCAAGTCTTTTCGTCATACGACTTTTGGAAACATTCATGAGCAAACCACTGCATGTCAGATCTGACTGTGTGGATGTCATGGTTTAACAGAGAGGTATAACGCTGGAAGATCAGGCTGTTGTCCCAAGTCTCAGCCTATCGACCTCAGACCGTCGATGTTACTGCACAGCAATATCACCTCGCGCCGGTAGGAAATCATCCAACCCTTCATGTCCAATGATCAACTAAAGATATGCCCTATAAATCTATTTAATGCTCGCATTAGTCGAAAAGTATATAAAATTGTTTATTTTGCATAGCGCTAATTAAACATGTTTTAAAATACAATCGTAATAAATTGTTCAGGGAATGTAATAAGAAGATACGCCATCATTAATTATACAAATAATATTGTCTATAGCACACTAAATGTCAAGTGCTATTCAGCTGTGTGTTGGCTGGTAGACTGAGAGCGGCGCCGTCATAATTACGCTATACACAGCCTGTCAGTCAACAGTACACCCCTCTCCAGACATGAGACGCGCCGTCACTGACCAGCAAACTCAAGACATTGAACCAATGTTGTTTAAACATTGGCCCACTGTTTTTGAAGTCGGCCCGCAATAAAACAATATTGGGTCAATGACTCATGTTTACTAGGTGACTATACAATTGGCACCAGACGTTGATGCAGGGTTTGCCAACATTAGAACAACATCGCGTCGGGACATAACTAATCCCCCAGTCACCTTAATACAATACACTGCCTTAATGAGCTGTCCACACGTGCTTATTCACACGTAGCGAACGTCCTAAATGAGCGTGGTCTCTGGTCACATCTACCCAGCAGACACAAGACTTTGATTCAATGATGGATTAGTGTGGGCATAATGCTTCTGTTAGTGTAAACACACATGTGTATTATTCATCAGTAATGAATAACTGTTCCCTTTTTGTTTCACCAGTTATTTTTATTTTTCACCAGGGCTAAGCATCTGTCCTATAAAAACACATTTAATGTGAATATACAACGCCAAATGTTGCCGCAACCGCGTGCTTTGATCCACAATGACTACCAGTCAATTGTGGGTGAATTTCGCCGTCATTAGCCCGCCACTTTTTTTGTCTGGCAGAAGCAAGGTCGTTGGTGACAGGATCTACTGTATTGGTAAACCAGTTTCATAGAAATTTCCATTCCAAGGTTTTAAGAAATTTAAGTTTGTTTTCAGGATGTAAAATGATACTTTATTGCATCGTGAGGGCCTAAAGGGTTAAACCCTCACGATGCATTAAAACATTATTTTTGCATTTCTGAAAAATGACTTAATTTCAAGTTTTAGAACAAACATTTTCATGGAACTATTTTATTTTTGTTGCTATTAACCACTCTGTTTTATTACAGCATAATCTACCTATTTGTGTTCCTACCAACCCATCTGAGCAACTTCTATTCTCATCACATTTACTGTTGATAACTTCTATGTTACAGCGTAATCTACCTATTGTGTTTCTGCCGACCCATCGGAGCCATCTCGATTACATTCTCATCACATTTATTCTCGTTAACCTCGGGTTAAGATCTCCACACATAGCGGCCGGTGAAAATCTACAAATTCCATTTTTCAGGTAAATTATTATTTTGTATGCATGCCGTTTTCAGAGTTAAATCG
Organism: Flabesymbios commensalis; assembly: GCA_964017125.1. Classification (NCBI taxonomy): domain Eukaryota; kingdom Metazoa; phylum Annelida; class Polychaeta; order Terebellida; family Flabelligeridae; genus Flabesymbios; species Flabesymbios commensalis. The sequence goes on along the minus strand of OZ024912.1, from coordinate 81,526,442 downwards.
GGAAAAGAAGAGTTATAATTGTTACAGCCACTGAAATTGATAATATAGTCTGTTGATCTGGTGATAAAATAAGTATGAGTGAAAATGTCAATTTTATAATTTATCACTTCAAACTAGGTTGGTGTTTGTGCTTCACTGAATCAAAATATTCACATTACGGCAGACCCCACTCCTCTATGCAAGCTGGGCATGCATGCTGTTGTATTGGGCGCCCTAAATGTTTACTCAGCGAATCCTACACCTACTTTAATATATCTGGTAACATAATAATTACAAAAATTTTATTTTCTTTTTTTCAATGTTGATATTTTAGATTTTTTGATATATTTCCATGTAGTTGATTAGAGGTCTTGGTGGTTTATACTGCTCTTTATTTCACTTTAGTGTGGTTTATGGTGATGTTTTTATTTATTTATTGATTTCAGTATGTTGATGAGGAAACTGGGTGGTTTCTTTATTCGTCGTAAGATAGATCCCGATGGAGATAAAGACATCTTATACAGAGCTCTACTACATTCTGTAAGATGTCAACCTTTTCTATCAATACACAATTACACCCGCCGTCAGATTACCTTGTATCGCATGTTTTGCGCCGATTTCTCAGTCAATTCTCAACTGATTTTCATGAAATTTTGCAAGGACTATTTTCGCGTCACCAGCCGAATACCGTTAAATTTTCATGAAAAAATATGCTATAGCTGAAAAGCTAGACCATCTGGCATGTAATGAAATCCAGGGCTAAAACAAAAAACAAACTTTAATTTAACCAGTTTATTGGGTTTATCGAGGGACATCGTAATTACAAATTTACTACATGTCAAATGGTCTAACTTTTGAACTATATAATCATTTTGAGTGAAAATTTCACGTTATTTGACTCGAAAATAGTCCTTGCAAGATTTCTTAGAAATCAGTTGAGAATTGACTGAGAAATCGGCGAAAAACATGCGATACAAGGTAATCTGAAGGTGGGTGTAATTGTGTATTTTTTTCATTTTTCGAGCCTTGCTCAAGGTAATACAAATCAAGAAATGCTTGGTTAGACGTATACTATTTATGCAGTTGCTGTCCCTCTTAGCTCAATAATTATATATTTATTTCATTAGAATTTTTACTTTATTTTTAACACATTTAAAAGCTGGTATTAACTGTGCTAATAAAATAACAAATCATATTTCATCATGACTGCTGTTTAACCCTTACAGCGCGGGGATCGACTTTAGTCCTCAGAATCTGATGTCTGTAGATGTCAGATGCGATCCTGCGCTGTAAGAGTAAAAATATTTCTAATGGCCGTAGATGCATAACATAGGTATTCAAATAATCAGAAAGAGCTAACGAAGACATTTATGATGATTTCAAATTGAAAAAACCCATTTGGTTGCGATGTTTTTTACAAATTAATTTCGCGCTTCAAGGGTTTATTCTTGCTCATGTCAACATTATTAACCCTTAAGCCGCGGTTTTAATTTTTTTTTATCAGCACATTGCGTATCAGCTTGTTGAAAATAAAACGTGACACCAATCAGTCTACATTTGATAATAGTTGACCTCCATTTTGTCAAATTTGAATAATTTTCACTCACTGGAAGTTGTGGATCGCGTCAGCGAGACACAACTTTAAGTGGGTGAAAATTCAAATTGAATAATATGGTGGTTAAAGGGTTAAACCGCTACACGCGACTATAGTCGTTTTTCATCTGTTTTATCAGACGTTCTAATCAGTTATTTTGAACTAAATATGTGTTTAAACATCCATGATTTTCAAATGTTTGATCTTAAATTAAACAAATATCAGTAATTTTCACCCACTTCAGAGCTTTCCCCAGAAGAAAAAAATAGAGCAGGGGAATTTTTTAAAAGTGCGCTGTCAGTGCTGTAAACGGGTGATGCCAGAAGCGCGAGCGCCGGAGACTCCTGGTCCTGCCCCCCCGCCCCCCAAATGTTTTTTAAAGTAAAGTCTTGAAATGGTGCATTCTGGCAAAATCAGGAGTTTATTTCCAAGGTTTATAAAAAAAAATTATTATTATTTTTTTAATTTTTTTTTAGCATTTTGTCAGCTTGACACTGGGATATAACAGCGCAGTGCAGATCCGCGCTTTGAGGAAAGCCCTGAACTTGAAGTTGTGAGTCGCAGTAGCGAGATACAACTTCAAGTCTGTGAAAAATTTAGATTATTTAATTTAGCTCCTAACCCTTAGTCCCATTTAAACTACACATGGCCTATTTTTATGGTTCTGAGCTGTCATTTCGATATTTTATCTTTATAAAATCATTTATTTACTTGGTGGGAATTGTGTCAACATGTCTGTTCTAGTACATGGAAGAACTTTTAAAGAATCGTGAGTATTTTGAGTTTTTCCTGGAGGGAGGAAGGACTCGAAGTGGAAAAGCGATGTATCCTAAAGGCGGTCTTCTGTCTGTGATTGCTGATGCTGTTAATCAGGGTATGTCTGAATTACTGTCTGAATAGGTCGACACAATCTATGGTGTGCAGACAAACTGGCATATGTACAAATAGTTATTTCAGAACTGAAAATCTTTAAAAAGATTGGGTACCATATTTATTCTAATAAATGCCCATATTATTCCAATAAACGCCCACTCCCCTAATTTAAAATAAAATCCATGATCATGGTACATTATATAGCCATTAAAACTAGTCTAATAAGCCCCCACTCCCTCTGTGGCCTCAGGGGGTGTTCTAATTAACACCCAGGTCGTTTATTAGAATAAATACAGTATTTTGAATTGTATCTTGTAGATAGAAAATAATTATCTTTTCTTCATTGATTTGTTCTTTCATCCAATTATTCATTTACACAACTAACACCTCCAGTTACTCACTCGCTAATTCACTCACTTATTCACTCACTCACTCACTTCCTCATTTGCTCACTATACCTTTGTTATACTTTTATTCAGGTGTTGTGCCAGACGTTTACATTGTGCCAGTTGGCATCAGCTATGACAAGATTGTAGATGGAAACTTTAGTAATGAACAAATGGTGAGATTAATGGTCTGAAACTTTTCAAACATTATTTAGCAGCCCTCGCTGTGGCTGGTTCCTTACTGTATTCCACAGAGTCCGCCATCGCCGCCACACTTATTACTAATCTATCAACTTGTGCTTCCTCGTACTTCACATAGCCATCACATACTACTGAGGAATTGTTCTGGTGACATTTTAGTCCCCATATCATCAACCTTTTAATTACTATGGCCACTAACGAGGAAATGCTCGTTAGCGCGTTCTAGGAAAATGTTTTCATCAGATCTGATTTTATTTTGGCATATATGCTCAGCTCTGTCAGCCAATGACCTGGGGCCATATTCTTGAAGAGTTACGTACTTCATAAGTGGCCAAATGTACAAAATTTTGTAGAAATTTTATTAAACTTTGTATCTTTTTTAAAAAAAATTGTAAGTCCTATTCTCGAAATTCCAACAAAGAAATAATAAAATTAGTAAGTATTGTAATAAAGCTATGAAGTTGAAAGTGGTGGCATAAGTTACGAAGTAGCAGTCATAAACTATTGACCAAGCTGAGAATTGTTGTGTCAAGGATGTAAATAAACTGGTCCAAATACAAAATATAGAACCCTTTGCACACCTTTAAACAGCTTGGAGCCATCAATATATTGTCGGAAGGCCCGGGCAGGCTGCATATGGGCTAGTTGAACCAACCAAAACCAAACTAACAAACAAACAACGCCGTTGAACTGATGAGGTTGCAAAATCATGATTAGAAATAAATATGATGTCGGAAGGGATATATTCTACAAAGATGCCATCAAGAGGATCAAAATAAAACAAAACATGAGTATATTGGGCCACTGGTCATAACATTAGGGCCTTTTAAAACAGTCAACTGAGGAAGTTGAAAGATAAAAAATTCTACAAAATTGATGAATACAAAGATACAAAAATTCGGCCAGAATAAATTTAATGGGAAGACTTCGTAAGGTACGAATATGAAAATTCGTAACTTTTTGATGTTTGAAAATACAGCCATTTTGAATTCGAGTAATTTTGTGATATTTACTTTACTAAAAAAAAAGCCAAATTTCCGGACCATGAATGTAAAAGAAATGTAAGGTCTCACACGAGGATAAGCCATGACAAAGTTTGCTCTAATAAAATCTAGAATAGCCATTCAACACCTATTGTTGGCGAAGAAAATAAAAATATTTCCCATATTTTGCTGTTATTTCAGGTAAAATAGCCCATCTTACACTCTTAAATTTGAAACTCTTTTTTTTTTAGCTCCCGCCGTCACCGTAGGTGAGCGAAGGGAGCTATGGATTCTACCTCCGTTTTTTTTTGGCCTCTTCTTTTGCCTATAACTTTGTGAGAAAATAAGCTAGGATAACAATTTTTGGTATGTGGGTTACTTCCAGGTGGCTAATGGACGGGTTAAAATATTTTTAATCTGAATTCAATACGCAAGGTTGCAGAGGTGAAAATGATGATGTGACGGCGTTGGGCCGACCGTAAACAATTCGTTTCCGGAGCATATCTCTGAAAGTACTTGTCCGATTGTCTTCAAATTTTACACACAACACCCCTAGGGGGTCTAGTTGTGCCTTTTGGGGTATTTGAACTTTGACCTACTTCTGGTTCAGAACTATGACCTATTTAGACGTTTTGACGCGCACTTCGTTTCCGGAGCAGATCTCGAAAAGTACTGGGCCGATGACAGTCATATTGCACATACATGTTCTCTAAGGTCCCTAGTTGTGCCTTTTCAGGTTTTTGGACCTTGACCTTGAAGTTGACCCAGCACTTTGACCTAATTTATAACATCGGTAAATCCGACTGAAAGATTTTGCGGAATATCATGAAAACCGCTCAAGATAGCTACACCATTACTATGAAACAAATTGTGAGGTTTCAGGAGAGGATGCATCTTGAAAAATTTCAAGTTGATAAAATTCAAAATGGCCGCCTATCGGCCATTATTCACCTCGACAGGCCTGATATTGCGGAATATCATGAAAACCGCTCAAGATAGCTACACCATTAATATCAAATAAATTGTAAGGTTTCAGGAGAGGATGCATCCTGAAAAATTTGAAGTTGATAAAATTCAAAATGGCCGCCTTTCAGCCATTTTTCACCTCGACAGGCCTGATATTGTGGAATATCATGAAAACCGCTCAAGATATCTACACCATTACTATAAAACAAATTGTAAGGCTTCAGGAGAGGATGTATTTTGAAAAAATTCATTTTGTCAAAGTTCAAAATGGCCGCCAATCAGCCATTATTCACTTTCACATGGCCGTTATTTGATAAACCGTGCTAGATGGCTAGACCATTACTATAAAGCAAAATGTGTGATTTCAGGAGAGGATGCATCCTGAAAAAATTTGACTCGATAAAATTCAAAATGGCCGCTTATCGGCCATTATTCACTTTCACATGGCCGTTATTTGGTCAACCGTGCTAGATGGCTAGACCATTACTGTAAAACAAAATGTGAGATTTCAGATGAGGATGCATCTTGAAAAAAATTGACTTGATCAAATTTAAAATGGCCGCCTTTTCGGCCATTATTCATTTTCACATGGCTGATATTTGGTAAACCGTGCTAGATGGCTAGACCATTACGTGATTACTATAAAACAAAGTGTGAGTTTTCGGGGGAGGATGCACCCTGAAAATTTTTAACTTACGAATTCAAAATGGCCGACAATCAGCATTATTTACCTCGATAGGCCTGATATCAGGTAAACTGTGCTAGATAGCTAGACCATTACTATAAAACAAAATGTGACGATTCGAGAGAGGATGCCTTTTAAAAACTTTCGACTCAATCAAATTCAAAATGGCCGCCTATCGGCCACTATTTACTTTCACATTGCTGATATTTGGTAAACCGTGTTAGATAGCTGGACCATTACTATAAAACAAAATGTGAGATTACAAGAGAGGATGCATCTTGAAAAAAATTGACTCGATCAAATTCAAAATGGCCGCCTATCGGCCATTATTCACTTTCACATAGCCGGTTTTTAGTAACCGTACTAGATGGCTAGACCATTACTATAAAACAAAATGTGAGATTTCAGGAGAAGATGTATCTTGACAAATTTTGACTTGATCAAATTCAAAATGGCCTCCTATCGGCCATTATTCACTTTCACATGGGCGATATTTGGTAAACTGTGCTAGATGGCTAGACCATTACCATAGAATGAAATGTGAGATTTCAGCTGAGGATGCATCTTGGAAAATTTTGACTTGATCAAATTCAAAATGGCCGCCTTTAGGCCATTATTCACTTTCACATGGCCGATATTTGGTAAGCCATGCTAGATAGCTAGACGATTACTATAGAATGAAATGTGAGATTTCAGCTGAGGATGCATCTTGAAAAATTCTGACTCGATCAAATTCAAAATGGCCCCCTATCGGCCTTTATTTACTTTCACATGCCCAATATTTTGCAAACTGTGTTAGATGTTAGTCCATTACTATAAAACAAAATTTGAGGTTTTGGGGAAGATGCACCCTAAGTTTTTAACTAATTTATATCGAATTCAAAATGACCGTAAATCAGCTATTAGTTAACTCGATTGGCCTGATATCGGGTAAACCATGCCAGATAGGTAGACCATTACTGGGATACTGATTAGGATCATTAATTTCAATGGAGGTTTGCAATCTCTGACAGACTGTCTAGTTCTTATCTTACTCTTAGACTGGGCTTCTTAGACCTACGGTAGTTGTCTTGCGTCTTGATTTTTGACCTAGACTAGGACTACATTAATAACCCTATACAAAATTGCTGAAATCAAATTCTAATTCGGAGCGGGAGCTCCTGGACTTATGTAGTCTTGTTCTCCTCGGGGATGACCCCAAACCCCCACATGGCTCTTTTGTACCCTCCCACTGATACAATCCTGGCGGAAACCCTGTTAACCTCACATAGACATCACATAACACTGGGGAATTTTCGGTGACATTTTGATTCTCATATAATCAACCCTTTAATCACCAGGGTCACTAACAATTTACAAAGAAACTCATTATGGGGTTTCAGGAAAAACTTTCCAGCAGATCTTCTTTTTATTTGGCAAATATGCTCAGCAATGGCGACCAATGACCTGATTAACTTGGGAGAAGTTAAAAATGGCTATGTAGTGGTCATTTTGAATTTGAGTAATTTCGTGATATTTAAGTAACTGAAAACGAAACAGCTGAAACATGCATATAGAACAAAATGTGAGGACTCATAACCCATGACAAATTTCACAGAAATAAAATTTAAAATGGCCAAGTGCCAGTCATTTTTAATTGTTTTTTCTCATTATCTCTGAAATCTTGCATAATAGCTAGAGCGGTAATATAAAATAAACCTTAAGAAAGTCTGCTGATCTATATCAAATTTGAAATGGCTAACCGGCGATAACGTAGGGCTGCTTTCATGTTCGTTTATGGACAACTTTTTCTAGTTACCCTATAAACTCGTCAGATAAGTTAAAATTTCACACGGATCAGATTCTTTTGCCATGAGAATTGTTGTGTCAAGGATGTAAATAAACTGGTCCAAATACAAAATATAGAACCCTTTGCACACCTTTAAACAGCTTGGAGCCATCAATATATTGTCGGAAGGCCCGGGCAGGCTGCATATGGGCTAGTTGAACCAACCAAAACCAAACTAACAAACAAACAACGCCGTTGAACTGATGAGGTTGCAAAATCATGATTAGAAATAAATATGATGTCGGAAGGGATATATTCTACAAAGATGCCATCAAGAGGATCAAAATAAAACAAAACATGAGTATATTGGGCCACTGGTCATAACATTAGGGCCTTTTAAAACAGTCAACTGAGGAAGTTGAAAGATAAAAAATTCTACAAAATTGATGAATACAAAGATACAAAAATTCGGCCAGAATAAATTTAATGGGAAGACTTCGTATGGTACGAATATGAAAATTCGTAACTTTTTGATGTTTGAAAATACAGCCATTTTGAATTCGAGTAATTTTGTGATATTTACTTTACTAAAAAAAAAGCAAAATTGCTGGACCATGAATGTAAAAGAAATGTAAGGTCTCACACGAGGATAAGCCATGACAAAGTTTGCTCTAATAAAATCTAGAATAGCCATTCAACACCTATTGTTGGCGAAGAAAATAAAAATATTTCCCATATTTTGCTGTTATTTCAGGTAAAATAGCCCATCTTACACTCTTAAATTTGAAACTCTTTTTTTTTTTAGCTCCCGCCGTCACCGTAGGTGAGCGAAGGGAGCTATGGATTCTACCTCCGTTTTTTTTTGGCCTCTTCTTTTGCCTATAACTTTGTGAGAAAATAAGCTAGGATAACAATTTTTGGTATGTGGGTTACTTCCAGGTGGCTAATGGACGGGTTAAAATATTTTTAATCTGAATTCAATACGCAAGGTTGCAGAGGTGAAAATGATGATGTGACGGCGTTGGGCCGACCGTAAACAATTCGTTTCCGGAGCATATCTCTGAAAGTACTTGTCCGATTGTCTTCAAATTTTACACACAACACCCCTAGGGGGTCTAGTTGTGCCTTTTGGGGTATTTGAACTTTGACCTACTTCTGGTTCAGAACTATGACCTATTTAGACGTTTTGACGCGCACTTCGTTTCCGGAGCAGATCTCGAAAAGTACTGGGCCGATGACAGTCATATTGCACATACATGTTCTCTAAGGTCCCTAGTTGTGCCTTTTCAGGTTTTTGGACCTTGACCTTGAAGTTGACCCAGCACTTTGACCTAATTTATAACATCGGTAAATCCGACTGAAAGATTTTGCGGAATATCATGAAAACCGCTCAAGATAGCTACACCATTACTATGAAACAAATTGTGAGGTTTCAGGAGAGGATGCATCTTGAAAAATTTCAAGTTGATAAAATTCAAAATGGCCGCCTATCGGCCATTATTCACCTCGACAGGCCTGATATTGCGGAATATCATGAAAACCGCTCAAGATAGCTACACCATTAATATCAAATAAATTGTAAGGTTTCAGGAGAGGATGCATCCTGAAAAATTTGAAGTTGATAAAATTCAAAATGGCCGCCTTTCAGCCATTTTTCACCTCGACAGGCCTGATATTGTGGAATATCATGAAAACCGCTCAAGATATCTACACCATTACTATAAAACAAATTGTAAGGCTTCAGGAGAGGATGTATTTTGAAAAAATTCATTTTGTCAAAGTTCAAAATGGCCGCCAATCAGCCATTATTCACTTTCACATGGCCGTTATTTGATAAACCGTGCTAGATGGCTAGACCATTACTATAAAGCAAAATGTGTGATTTCAGGAGAGGATGCATCCTGAAAAAATTTGACTCGATAAAATTCAAAATGGCCGCTTATCGGCCATTATTCACTTTCACATGGCCGTTATTTGGTCAACCGTGCTAGATGGCTAGACCATTACTGTAAAACAAAATGTGAGATTTCAGATGAGGATGCATCTTGAAAAAAATTGACTTGATCAAATTTAAAATGGCCGCCTTTTCGGCCATTATTCATTTTCACATGGCTGATATTTGGTAAACCGTGCTAGATGGCTAGACCATTACGTGATTACTATAAAACAAAGTGTGAGTTTTCGGGGGAGGATGCACCCTGAAAATTTTTAACTTACGAATTCAAAATGGCCGACAATCAGCATTATTTACCTCGATAGGCCTGATATCAGGTAAACTGTGCTAGATAGCTAGACCATTACTATAAAACAAAATGTGACGATTCGAGAGAGGATGCCTTTTAAAAACTTTCGACTCAATCAAATTCAAAATGGCCGCCTATCGGCCACTATTTACTTTCACATTGCTGATATTTGGTAAACCGTGTTAGATAGCTGGACCATTACTATAAAACAAAATGTGAGATTACAAGAGAGGATGCATCTTGAAAAAAATTGACTCGATCAAATTCAAAATGGCCGCCTATCGGCCATTATTCACTTTCACATAGCCGGTTTTTAGTAACCGTACTAGATGGCTAGACCATTACTATAAAACAAAATGTGAGATTTCAGGAGAAGATGTATCTTGACAAATTTTGACTTGATCAAATTCAAAATGGCCTCCTATCGGCCATTATTCACTTTCACATGGGCGATATTTGGTAAACTGTGCTAGATGGCTAGACCATTACCATAGAATGAAATGTGAGATTTCAGCTGAGGATGCATCTTGGAAAATTTTGACTTGATCAAATTCAAAATGGCCGCCTTTAGGCCATTATTCACTTTCACATGGCCGATATTTGGTAAGCCATGCTAGATAGCTAGACGATTACTATAGAATGAAATGTGAGATTTCAGCTGAGGATGCATCTTGAAAAATTCTGACTCGATCAAATTCAAAATGGCCCCCTATCGGCCTTTATTTACTTTCACATGCCCAATATTTTGCAAACTGTGTTAGATGTTAGTCCATTACTATAAAACAAAATTTGAGGTTTTGGGGAAGATGCACCCTAAGTTTTTAACTAATTTATATCGAATTCAAAATGACCGTAAATCAGCTATTAGTTAACTCGATTGGCCTGATATCGGGTAAACCATGCCAGATAGGTAGACCATTACTGGGATACTGATTAGGATCATTAATTTCAATGGAGGTTTGCAATCTCTGACAGACTGTCTAGTTCTTATCTTACTCTTAGACTGGGCTTCTTAGACCTACGGTAGTTGTCTTGCGTCTTGATTTTTGACCTAGACTAGGACTACATTAATAACCCTATACAAAATTGCTGAAATCAAATTCTAATTCGGAGCGGGAGCTCCTGGACTTATGTAGTCTTGTTCTCCTCGGGGATGACCCCAAACCCCCACATGGCTCTTTTGTACCCTCCCACTGATACAATCCTGGCGGAAACCCTGTTAACCTCACATAGACATCACATAACACTGGGGAATTTTCGGTGACATTTTGATTCTCATATAATCAACCCTTTAATCACCAGGGTCACTAACAATTTACAAAGAAACTCATTATGGGGTTTCAGGAAAAACTTTCCAGCAGATCTTCTTTTTATTTGGCAAATATGCTCAGCAATGGCGACCAATGACCTGATTAACTTGGGAGAAGTTAAAAATGGCTATGTAGTGGTCATTTTGAATTTGAGTAATTTCGTGATATTTAAGTAACTGAAAACGAAACAGCTGAAACATGCATATAGAACAAAATGTGAGGACTCATAACCCATGACAAATTTCACAGAAATAAAATTTAAAATGGCCAAGTGCCAGTCATTTTTAATTGTTTTTTCTCATTATCTCTGAAATCTTGCATAATAGCTAGAGCGGTAATATAAAATAAACCTTAAGAAAGTCTGCTGATCTATATCAAATTTGAAATGGCTAACCGGCGATAACGTAGGGCTGCTTTCATGTTCGTTTATGGACAACTTTTTCTAGTTACCCTATAAACTCGTCAGATAAGTTAAAATTTCACACGGATCAGATTCTTTTGCCATGAGAATTGTTGTGTCAAGGATGTAAATAAACTGGTCCAAATACAAAATATAGAACCCTTTGCACACCTTTAAACAGCTTGGAGCCATCAATATATTGTCGGAAGGCCCGGGCAGGCTGCATATGGGCTAGTTGAACCAACCAAAACCAAACTAACAAACAAACAACGCCGTTGAACTGATGAGGTTGCAAAATCATGATTAGAAATAAATATGATGTCGGAAGGGATATATTCTACAAAGATGCCATCAAGAGGATCAAAATAAAACAAAACATGAGTATATTGGGCCACTGGTCATAACATTAGGGCCTTTTAAAACAGTCAACTGAGGAAGTTGAAAGATAAAAAATTCTACAAAATTGATGAATACAAAGATACAAAAATTCGGCCAGAATAAATTTAATGGGAAGACTTCGTAAGGTACGAATATGAAAATTCGTAACTTTTTGATGTTTGAAAATACAGCCATTTTGAATTCGAGTAATTTTGTGATATTTACTTTACTAAAAAAAAAGCAAAATTGCTGGACCATGAATGTAAAAGAAATGTAAGGTCTCACACGAGGATAAGCCATGACAAAGTTTGCTCTAATAAAATCTAGAATAGCCATTCAACACCTATTGTTGGCGAAGAAAATAAAAATATTTCCCATATTTTGCTGTTATTTCAGGTAAAATAGCCCATCTTACACTCTTAAATTTAAAACTCTTTTTTTTTTAGCTCCCGCCGTCACCGTAGGTGAGCGAAGGGAGCTATGGATTCTACCTCCGTTTTTTTTTGGCCTCTTCTTTTGCCTATAACTTTGTGAGAAAATAAGCTAGGATAACAATTTTTGGTATGTGGGTTACTTCCAGGTGGCTAATGGACGGGTTAAAATATTTTTAATCTGAATTCAATACGCAAGGTTGCAGAGGTGAAAATGATGATGTGACGGCGTTGGGCCGACCGTAAACAATTCGTTTCCGGAGCATATCTCTGAAAGTACTTGTCCGATTGTCTTCAAATTTTACACACAACACCCCTAGGGGGTCTAGTTGTGCCTTTTGGGGTATTTGAACTTTGACCTACTTCTGGTTCAGAACTATGACCTATTTAGACGTTTTGACGCGCACTTCGTTTCCGGAGCAGATCTCGAAAAGTACTGGGCCGATGACAGTCATATTGCACATACATGTTCTCTAAGGTCCCTAGTTGTGCCTTTTCAGGTTTTTGGACCTTGACCTTGAAGTTGACCCAGCACTTTGACCTAATTTATAACATCGGTAAATCCGACTGAAAGATTTTGCGGAATATCATGAAAACCGCTCAAGATAGCTACACCATTACTATGAAACAAATTGTGAGGTTTCAGGAGAGGATGCATCTTGAAAAATTTCAAGTTGATAAAATTAAAAATGGCCGCCAATCGGCCATTATTCACCTCGACAGGCCTGATATTGCGGAATATCATGAAAACCGCTCAAGATAGCTACACCATTAATATCAAATAAATTGTAAGGTTTCAGGAGAGGATGCATCCTGAAAAATTTGAAGTTGATAAAATTCAAAATGGCCGCCTATCAGCCATTATTCACCTCGACAGGCCTGATATTGTGGAATATCATGAAAACCGCTCAAGATATCTACACCATTACTATAAAACAAATTGTAAGGCTTCAGGAGAGGATGTATTTTGAAAAAATTCATTTTGTCAAAGTTCAAAATGGCCGCCAATCAGCCATTATTCACTTTCACATGGCCGTTATTTGATAAACGTGCTAGATGGCTAGACCATTACTATAAAGCAAAATGTGTGATTTCAGGAGAGGATGCATCTTGAAAAAATTTGACTCGATAAAATTCAAAATGGCCGCTTATCGGCCATTATTCACTTTCACATGGCCGTTATTTGGTCAACCGTGCTAGATGGCTAGACCATTACTGTAAAACAAAATGTGAGATTTCAGATGAGGATGCATCTTGAAAAAAATTGACTTGATCAATTTTAAAATGGCCGCCTTTTCGGCCATTATTCATTTTCACATGGCTGATATTTGGTAAACCGTGCTAGATGGCTAGACCATTACCTGATTACTATAAAACAAAGTGTGAGTTTTCGGGGGAGGATGCACCCTGAAAATTTTTAACTTACGAATTCAAAATGGCCGACAATCAGCATTATTTACCTCGATAGGCCTGATATCAGGTAAACTGTGCTAGATAGCTAGACCATTACTATAAAACAAAATGTGACGATTCGAGAGAGGATGCCTTTTAAAAACTTTCGACTCAATCAAATTCAAAATGGCCGCCTATCGGCCACTATTTACTTTCACATTGCTGATATTTGGTAAACCGTGTTAGATAGCTGGACCATTACTATAAAACAAAATGTGAGATTACAAGAGATCCTTCCTATTGTTACTCTGGGGATTATCCGACCCGAGGATAGCGGAGCTGCGCAAAATGCCACAGAGTTTCTTCATTAAATTGTACAACGAAACTCAAGTCTCCGGCCGTCTGGGCATGTCTGGGGGTATATCCCCTAGACATGCCCAGAACCCCTTATCGGGCGAGCGAAGGAAAACGCTCTCAATAACCCACCATGCCCTATCACCCCCACCCTCACATCATCTGTACATCATTCATCTCATCAATTGACTACAACGTTTTTATCGTATTACAATGTCACTTAAAAGACCTTTTGTGCCGAAAAGTGACGTAAAGCAAAGATTTACTACTACTACTACAAGAGAGGATGCATCTTGAAAAAAATTGACTCGATCAAATTCAAAATGGCCGCCTATCGGCCATTATTCACTTTCACATAGCCGGTTTTTAGTAACCGTACTAGATGGCTAGACCATTACTATAAAACAAAATGTGAGATTTCAGGAGAAGATGTATCTTGACAAATTTTGACTTGATCAAATTCAAAATGGCCTCCTATCGGCCATTATTCACTTTCACATGGGCGATATTTGGTAAACTGTGCTAGATGGCTAGACCATTACCATAGAATGAAATGTGAGATTTCAGCTGAGGATGCATCTTGGAAAATTTTGACTTGATCAAATTCAAAATGGCCGCCTTTAGGCCATTATTCACTTTCACATGGCCGATATTTGGTAAGCCATGCTAGATAGCTAGACGATTACTATAGAATGAAATGTGAGATTTCAGCTGAGGATGCATCTTGAAAAATTCTGACTCGATCAAATTCAAAATGGCCCCCTATCGGCCTTTATTTACTTTCACATGCCCAATATTTTGCAAACTGTGTTAGATGTTAGTCCATTACTATAAAACAAAATTTGAGGTTTTGGGGAAGATGCACCCTAAGTTTTTAACTAATTTATATCGAATTCAAAATGACCGTAAATCAGCTATTAGTTAACTCGATTGGCCTGATATCGGGTAAACCATGCCAGATAGGTAGACCATTACTGGGATACTGATTAGGATCATTAATTTCAATGGAGGTTTGCAATCTCTGACAGACTGTCTAGTTCTTATCTTACTCTTAGACTGGGCTTCTTAGACCTACCGTATATCCCCGTGTATAATGCGATGTTTTTTCTTAGCTATTCATGTCACAAAAAGGCACCTCGTATTATACATAGATGTAGAAATTAATACAATTTTTTAGCTCTCTAGCGGTTAGTTCAGCGGTAAGTTCTCTAGCGGTAGAACGTATCTTTAAACATAGGCCAGTCAGCGTGTTTGGTAAGCAGGCCTATACACACGATACTGTGCCTTTCCAACTAGTAGCAAACAAGAGACGTTCACCCAATGCTGGTACATTGTTGGGCCACCGTCTGCGACGCTGACACAACATTGTACCAGCATTGGGTGAATGTGTCGTTTTTGCTTGGAGCCCCGTCTCACATTCCCGCCGACGCGCGTGGCACCTTTGACAACCACGGGCAGATAAATGACGCCGTTAGTCTGCAACCAATTCACACTCCTGACCTGTTCACTTATATTAATAATGATTTAATCTAAAATCGCCTTTCATATGGGAGTGTTCTATTGTGTACGACAAATCTGAACATGATATTTTCCTATTGGAATGGGAGAATGCGTTGACAAAATATAACAAGATATCACTGATTATATTTCCTATCGCAAATTCTATACATGTAGGCCTCAGAATGTCCATATTGCTGGGATAACATTAACGCCTACCGCTGTTGCCGCGGCTGATACGGTATTGAGCAAATGGTGGTATCTGTTAGCTGTAGTTCATGGAGCGCTGCTGTGTTATTGCACCCTGACACACCCATGCACACCTCTTGTGTCTAGACAATGCGGCTAGTTTGCAAATGTTTTACAATCACATTTCATCTTGAAATGTTCTTATTTGAGCACGACGATATTAAAATATGGTCTGTGTAATAGATAAATTAAAATAATTGTTGTTGGCGAAATATAAATACGGGTATTTTAAAATCTGTGTGTATGTAGCCTATGCAGGCCTCAGAATATCTGCCCATCGAGACAGTCCCCATGACGTCCACTTTGCCGTGGAAAATGAAAATACAGCATCTGCTTACTTTACAAGTAAGCAGATACTGCCCTTTGGTTTTGCAGAGCTGTACTGTTGCCGTTGTTCCCGTCATTGAGCATCGTCTATGCAGGTGCCACGGCGCTATTTAGTAGTATAAGATAATATCAATGCCTCACATTTAGATGGCCCGGAACGCTACCGACCGGGACGCTGCCGACATCCAAAATTTGAGATCGTATTATACAGAGGGGTAGACGTTTTTCAGGTCATCCGAGGTCTCAAATCTTAACTCGTATTATACATGGCGTCGCACTATACGCGGGGATATACGGTAGTTGTCTTGCGTCTTGATTTTTCGACCTAGACTAGGACTACATTAATAACCCTATACAAAATTGCTGAAATCAAATTCTAATTCGGAGCGGGAGCTCCTGGACTTATGTAGTCTTGTTCTCCTCGGGGATGACCCCAAACCCCCACATGGCTCTTTTGTACCCTCCCACTGATACAATCCTGGCGGAAACCCTGTTAACCTCACATAGACATCACATAACACTGGGGAATTTTCGGTGACATTTTGATTCTCATATAATCAACCCTTTAATCACCAGGGTCACTAACAATTTACAAAGAAACTCATTATGGGGTTTCAGGAAAAACTTTCCAGCAGATCTTCTTTTTATTTGGCAAATATGCTCAGCAATGGCGACCAATGACCTGATTAACTTGGGAGAAGTTAAAAATGGCTATGTAGTGGTCATTTTGAATTTGAGTAATTTCGTGATATTTAAGTAACTGAAAACGAAACAGCTGAAACATGCATATAGAACAAAATGTGAGGACTCATAACCCATGACAAATTTCACAGAAATAAAATTTAAAATGGCCAAGTGCCAGTCATTTTTAATTGTTTTTTCTCATTATCTCTGAAATCTTGCATAATAGCTAGAGCGGTAATATAAAATAAACCTTAAGAAAGTCTGCTGATCTATATCAAATTTGAAATGGCTAACCGGCGATAACGTAGGGCTGCTTTCATGTTCGTTTATGGACAACTTTTTCTAGTTACCCTATAAACTCGTCAGATAAGTTAAAATTTCACACGGATCAGATTCTTTTGCCATGAGGGCTATTCCTATCTGTGATTGCCTATTTTGTTATTTTATTTGACAGGGTGGAGCGAAGGTGAGTGAGTCATTCTGGCGAGCATGGAAGGCAATCTGGAGAGTGATACATGCAGATTACGGCATTGCACGAGTCGACTTCAGCCAACCATTCTCACTGAAGGTTTGTGACTTAACCCTTTCAGGCCTGAATTTACCATTGTCATCTTCATCCACTACAAGCAGCGAATTGCTGTCGCAATTCCCGACTTGTAGTGGATAGAGATGATTTGATGTGGTTTAAAAATTAAAGAAAATTACCATGTATTGGTAAACCAGTTTAATGCAAATTTTCGTTCTAAAACCCATGATTGTAGGAAAATTGAGTCTGTTTTCATGGATGTAAAATGATGCTTTAATGCATCGTGAGGGCTTAAAGGGTTAACCTCCACAGCATGGATGTCGACTACAGCACACAATCTGTGTTTCTGCTAGCAGATGTATAACCCTTGATCACAAGCTGTTCACAGTAAAATATGCCTTCAATCTTTAACCCTTTAAGCCCTCACGATGCATTAAAGCATCGTTTTACATCCCTGAATACAGACTTAATTTTCCTACAACAAAGGGTTTTGGAACGAAAATTTCCATGAAGCTGGTTTACCAATACAATTTTCTTTAATTTTTAAAACACATCAAATCATCTTCATCCACTACAAGTCTGGAATTGCGACAGCAATTCACGGCTTGTAGTGGATGAAGATGACAATGGTAAATTCAGGCTCGAAAGGGTTACACACTGATATATATTGGGTCTTCAATTTCACAAATAACACTAATTTTCAGTCACTTTAATTTGTGGATCGCAATAACGAGACACAGCTTCAAGTGACTGAAAATATGAATTGAATAGGTCAGCGGTCTAGCGGTTAATTCATGTCCTTATATACCCTTCAAATAACAAATCATTTTATAAAGCCTTGAAAAATAAAATTTTATTTTTTATATGTTTACATTATACTCACAACCTGAATATTTTTTTTTGAAAATAAATATACTGGTATTCAACATTTTGTTATCATTGTAGGCATTTTTACTGCTTTGTGGAATCTTTTTCTGCTAATCTTAATATTGAATAGATTTGAATTTTCTCATAATGTGACCGCATGAAATAGTATGTGTAAAATTTCATGAAAATTGGTTGAGAATTGACTGGGAATCAGGGAAGTTCATTCAGCACGTCTAATGTGATTATTGATATAGCTATTCATCACCATGAAATATATGTGTTGTTTTGTGCATCCAGGAATACCTGAGCGTGAGTCATTCTTCCCAGACGAGCCTTAGTCGTCGCTGCTCACAGAGCGGTATGGACAGCTCATCCCCCAGATCCAGCTCACCGTCCTCAGCCATGCTCATAGACTCACCTAGTGATCTGTCCCTGTTCAACGGAGACGTGGGAAATACAGAGGTCTCCAGAAAAACTGTACAGCTCCTGGCAGATCATATCATCTACAGTAAGTATACATATAAGAATTGTTCACTAATATTGGGAACAAAATATATGTGTTTAAACAGTAAGATTTGCAAATTTCAAATTAAACAAGTATGCATAATTTTTACCCACTTGAAGTTGTGGGTCGCGGTAGTGAGACACAACTTCAAATAAAATAACTTAGCAAGATAAGTGTTAATAATACAAACATGGAAAAAGTAGTAGGAGAAAATCAGGAGACTTCTACGTAGACTTGAGGTCACTAGCGTAGAAGCCACCTGAAAGAAAAAATATTAAATTATAGTAGTAAGTATAAATATAAGCTGACCGTATCATCAATACAGTGAAATCTGCTATGGGGGACTACAATAAAAAAGAAGAAAACTTGTTCTTCAAGACAGTTGTTTTTCCATAAAAGGTTGGTTTCAATGGAAAAAAATGCTTTGAGCAGTCAATTGGTGGTCTCCAATAGCACCTCAGTCTCCCATAAGGGTGGTCACCCATGCAGGTTGGTTTCCCACAGCTTCTATTATTATTTAGGGCAGGGGATATTAGCGTCGCCTAAGGCCTCGTATGTCCATCGGGATGTCCGCCCCGCCGTGCGTCTGTCTGCATTTCGTTTCCACAGCAGATCTCGGGAACATGTGGATGGATTTATATATTGAACTTTATTATGCCTGATATCTGGCAACTCGTGCCAGATAGCTGGACCATTACTATAAGAACAAAATGTGCCGTTTTAGGTAGGGATATGCTCTGAAAATTTTGAACTCGATCAAATTAAAAATGGCCGAATATCGCCATACAGTATAACCTCAGTTCTGGACCACCTCAATAAGCAAACCACCTCGCGTCTCGGACCACTTTTGTCCAGTCCCAAAGTTTTTTCTCATTGACGTAATGCTTAAGGATTAACCCTTAGCGGACCACCCCCGCTATTTGGGACTCGGACCACTTTTTTTGCACAAAACCAGTCTCGAACCTTGCTAAGCGGACTACCTGGGACATCAAGGGTCAATTTTTCGAGCCTCTTGAATCACTGACAGAGCATTCACACCTACAGTGAAAGTCGCGCCTCCACGCTTGGATGCACACAAGCGACAAACAACGATTATCTGGACCTGCACCCCCCGTGATATTTATCTGGCAGTCTTGATGAGGCATTAAAATTGCCATGGGTCCTATATGGTGGACGTCGCGCCTTCACGCTTGCTTTAACACAAGCGACAACCGTCTGATTGCTCAGAATGAATCTTGTTTCATGTTAATTTTAATCTATTGGTAGCTTTTAATAAAGTATAAGGCTGATATCGATAATCTTTGTATTCACCATCTTTGAAAGATAATTTATTGTATACCGTTCTTCTTGTAACTATTTTTGAAAATTGAATGACAATTAGCTACTAAATAAAATTAGAATATGATTATCGTGATTAATCGACAGTAGCAACACTATTGTCTCTTCCGTCGGGAATTTGACCCTCAGAGCTCAACATATCTTCGTTATATATTTTTTGTGCACTCGATAGACCCACATGTTATTATAATTCTGTGTCTGTACTAGTTATTAAGTCTCGGTTGCAATGATCATTTTATATTAATTGTATTACTGTTCTGTACATGGCCTAACAAATAAACTGATTCGTATTCGTAACTTAGAGACCGCAATTATGCGTGTGATTTATCTTGTAATACGCCACATTAACAAGGCCATAGCGTTCGCAGGGTCTGCTCTGATCATTAAAGGGATGACCCAGCAAATACGAGACATTGAACCTGTGTTGGCTTAATGTTGCGTCGCAATATCAGTCGGTTAGCCAACAGTAAACCGACATTGAGTCAAAATCACACGTCATAGTACAGTGTTGAACTGCCCCCAGTCACATTTAGCTTGTTTAACTTTAGCGACATCACATTAGCGTCAAGAATCACCATTGAGCACAACTTTTTTTTACCAACAGAACTGTCGGCCATCATTTGATTATTGCCTCTGGTATTGTATTTTTAATGTTCATTTTTTGTTCGATGGTTAACAGAATAAACAGAACAACAGCTCACCAAGATATAAAAAGGGGATACGAATTTAGTGAGGCATTCAACGTTGTGCATTAATATGGCAGAAGCTAGACATGATTAACTGACGCTCAAAGAAAAAAGAAATCTCATAGATGCAAGTCGCACTCACATTCAGCAACAATTATCAGATTGAATGAAGAATGTGATGACCAACGAGATCTGTCTTCTACGCCTGAAACATGTTTAGATGCACCAAAATGGATGTTGTGATACCGTTGAAAAGTTGATGACTGCTCAAGATAGTTTGCGTGTTGCTGCTGTGAGAGGCAGCATACAAACTGCGGCAAACTTTAATAGATGTAAAATAAATGTTTTTATTTTATTAATTATTTTTAGTGCTAATTGAATAAAGATATTTATTATTGTATGTGTTTGTTTTGTGTTTGTTTTATCTCTTATACACGTAGATAATAGTACACCTACTGTACTCAGAGCATGGGAATTTTCATATTATATGGTATAATGTACAATTTCACTTAGGGGACCACCTCGCTAATGGGATCACTTTTGCTAAGTCCCTTGGGTGGTCCGTATTGCGAGGTTCTACTGTATTTGACTTTAATATCTGTGATATCTGACAAACCAAATGTGAGATTTCAAGGAAGTATGCTACCTATCACAGTTCTATCACGCAGGTGGGGCGGGGGATTATGGTGGCCGGCTGGCCTTTGGCTTCTATTGTTGCGCTCATCCCTTTAATATGCTCATCTTCTATTTGTCTGTTTTCAGCGTGCACACAGTGTCAGGCAGTGATGAGCACACAGCTTCTATCGTTTCTTTTCCTCACCAGATTTCGAGAGGTAAATCAGATTATTATTCACTTACTATTCTCACACTTACTATTCTTCTGCTTCTTCCCCTATGGGAGACCAGAAACTAATATTTACAATAGATGGCATTTTTGATAACATCTGTGCTTTTTCATCATGTATACTTTTGGCCTCTTGAAAATTATTATGTTTTGTTCTAATCGTTAAATACCTTATATGTTTAAATCAAATGGGCAAATGGTTTAAAACAGCATAGGTATATTCAAATGAATCGGAAAGAGCTAACTAAGACATTTATGATGATTTCAAAATGAAAAATCACTTTAGTTTCCATGGCTTATGCAATAATATTTCAGCGCTTTAAGGGTTAAGCTACCGTTCTGAAAAAGGTCATCATGCATTTTTGTTCATGTCTAAGGCATACGAAGCTATCTGGAGTAGTTTTTTTTCTAGTTACCCCGGAAGGTATTAAATTTTGGCCCAATCATATGACATACCACTATTACCATGATTACAACGTATCTAATCTGAAACGCCTAAAGTAATGAACCCTGTTATCATTAATTTATTTATAATTAGTGTTTCTTTTTAAGTTGTGGAAAAATATAGATATGTAATATTTTATTCCACCAAGAAAAGAATAGATAATATAGACCATCATTGGACATGTATGCCTTATTGTTACACATTTCATAGAGATACGTTTTTCGGTCCTCACATCCTTAAGTGTTATAAAGTACACGTGTGTTGGATAACTGAACTGAATTTATATAAATTTAAAAGATATACAAAAAAATAGTTTAATTTAATGCTAGATTAATAATTGCCCATAACTAGAATCTTTGCTTAAAAAAATTCGAACATCATAGACGTAAATAAACTTGTTATATCATAGAGCGAAGAAATACAGCTTAAAATTGGCGGCCATCTTGAATTTGTCGGCAAAATATTGGTTAGATCATTTCCAAAACATAAAAAACGGATTCCTTGACCCAAATTATACCAGAAACGAGATATTATGGATTTTTGTGGGACACATAGATGAAAAGATATAGTTAATATTTACTTTTTGGTTCAGAGACCCCTCTCTCTTTAAAACTGAGAATACTGCCCTTAAGCTACCATTCTGAAAGGGCCATCATACTTTTTTAGACCCCTCATATATGTATCTAACTGAAAATCACAACAAAGTTTAGTCACCCCAATTGGTACTAAATCGTAAAAATTCAGCCCCTGGCCCAAGGACTAGAAGTTACGACATGGTTGGGAGCTGTCGTAAATTTAAGAGGAAAGTTATGTTAATTCGCATCCTAAATATTTGGAGAATAGCACTTAGGCTTAATCTTAAACTTAAGATCTTAATCTTTGAGATAATCGTAAATATTACCGTTATCTCAAATATTAAGATCTTAACTCTTTTGTCCTGCTAAACCCGTATATATACGTTTTCAGACAGATATTATGCCAAATAATATGTCACTAAAATGGACAATATAATTTGTGGTAGATGCACAGTTAGACAAGTAACTCAATTTGGACCCTTACAGCGCGAGGATCGACTTTAGTCGTCAGAATCTGAGATCTGTAGACGTCAGATTTCGACGTTTAAAGTCGACCCTCGCACTGTGGGAGTAAAAATATTTCTAATTGCCATAGACCCATAACATAGGTATTCAAATAAATCAGAATGAGCTAACTAAGACATTTAGAATGATTTCAAAATGAAAAAAACCTTTGGTCTCCATGGATTCTACAAAAAGAATTCAGCGCTTTAGGGGTGAAAGATGTCTATTTTCACGACAAAAAATACAATTGAAACAATTCAGCAGGACAAGGGTTATCACCACCTGAAGCAATGAGTAGCTATTTATATATATGTGTGTATGTTATGACAGGGTGTTGAGTTTACTGCGCTGGTGACGGCAGTTGATTGGTTGCGGGAGGAGATAGCTCAGCGCGGGAGGAACATGGGATTCACTGGCTCCTCTCATCACACCATACAGCACGCCGCTAAACTACTGGGAGAAACACTCGTGTCAGCTTACAAACCTGACGGACAGCCCTGGTAAATATGAGCTTAGGGTTAAGGTCAAGGTCAGGGTTAACCCTTACAGCTTTGACTTTTAATTTTTTTGATGTTGTGTCTTGCTAACGCGATCCACGACTTCAAATGGTTAAAAATTTGTTGAATTTGATAAATTTAAGCTGAAATGTATCTGATTATCTCAGATTTGAGCCATGTTAAATTTCCTAAATTTAGCTATATAAGACCATTAAAACAAACAAAAACAATACTATTGACCAGTGCTCTAAGGCCTAAGGTTGGGATCATATCTGCTTACAAACCTGATAAATACAAGGTATGCAATCATTTTTTCCTTGGATTTGTAAAATTTGCCTCGCAACATCTCTGAATGTCACAGATTTAGCACTAACAGTGTGGGCACCCTCTTTAGACGTCAAGAGTCTGTAGACGCCAGATTCTTATGTATACAGTTGATCCCCACAATGAATGAATAAAAGAAATATAACATTCGTAGACAGTCAGGCCTATAACATAAGTATTCAAATGAATTGGAAAGAACTAACTAAAGACAATTATCATGATTTCAAATTTTTGACAAAAACATCTTTCATTTGTTTTATTAGCCAATTTAATCAATGTTTCAACATTAATATTTGCAAATTTTTAATCCCAAATTAAATGATTATCTGTAATTTTCACCTATTTGGAAGTTGTGGATCGCAGCAGCCAGACACTACTTCAAGCTGGTGAAGTATATTAACCTTAAAGCACTGAATTAATTTGTGAAACACATTGCAACCGAAGGGTTTTTTTCAATTTGAATTCCAATTCATTTGAATACCTATGTTATGGGTCTATGCCCATTAGAAATATTTTTAATCTTACAGTGCGGGGATCGACCTTAGACGTCAGAATCTGACGTCTACAGTCGTCAGAATCTGACGTCTACAGACGTCAGAATCTGAAGTCGATCCCCGTGCTGTAAGGGTTAAGCTGAATAATTGTTGTAAATAATAAATTAATTTCGTGGTCTTATTTCGTAACTTGTTTCTTTCACAATTGGTTAGTATTTCATTTTTGTTCTATGCTTACAGTGCCATAGAAGAAGTGGATACGGCCGGCTGCCGCCTGGTGCCATCAACAGATTTACCGTCTGTGTTTGAGTTGGCTTATTACAGTAACGCTGTACATCCAGTCTTTGCCATGGAGAGCGCTATGGGTGAGTCAACTGTATCTGAACATACAGTTAGGTTGACAAGTAGAACATGGTTTCCCTGATTTCTCGTCAATTATCATATACGATTTTGAAGACATTTTGCAAATCCTATTTTCTAGTAAAAGCCTAACGACCCCTGATTCTGAGACGCTTGCCCAACATCAACCCTTACACTTGCGGGGATCGACTTTAGACGTCGGAATCTGACGTCTACAGACGTCATATTCTGACGTCTCTAGTCGATCCCTGCACTGAAAGAATAAAATATTTCTAATGGCCATAGACCCATAACATAGGTATTCAAATAAATGGGAAAGAGCTCACTAAGCCAGTTATGATGAGTTCAAATTTAAAAAACCCTTTGGCCTCCAATGTTCTCATAACAAAAATTCAACGCTTCAAGGGTTATAATAGGAATGATTATAATCCTGATTGGTACTTTAATGGTTTAATGTCGGGCTTGGCTGAGATTTTACATTTTCAAGCTAGTTTTAACCCTTTCAGCTTTACTTTTGAAGTCATGTCAAAAAACAATACCCGCACTGAAAGAATTTAATATTTATAAAGGTTGTAGACCCATGACATAGGTATTCAAAAGAAGTGGAAAGAGCTAACTAAGACATGTATAATCATTTCCAATTGAAAAAATCCTAGTAGAAGTTGCATTAATTTTGTCACTCTTGTGCTGCATGTTTTTATCTAATTCCCCGGGCAATCATCATCTCTTTGTCATGACATTTGGGAAGCATTATTTTACAGTCTCACAGCAACTACCCTCGAAATGTCAAAAAATATTATGCATTTTAAAAGTTTGACCATTTGACATGTGCTAAATTGCAAAATTTAGTGGAAATTGATTGAGATTAAGTCATGTAAATGACACAGATTTAGGACTTACAGCGCAGGTACCCACTTTAGACTTCAGAATCTGACGTCTGTAGAAGCCAGATTCTTACGTCTAAAGAAGAGTACAAGAAATATAACGTTCGTAGATGGTCAGAACATAGAGAAACACCCAACGCTTAGAGGGTTGAATTAGATGTACTTTATTTTCAGCTTGTGCTGTCTATTCCCTCGTGGACCCTGAGCGGTGGCTGACAACAAAAACAGAGGATAGTATATACATCTCACAGGAAACACTTTTCAGACAAACAATTGATCTCTGTACGTTACTGAAATACGAGTTCATCTTCAAAAAAGTAAGTACAACCTTTTATATTTAAAAACCCTGCCAAATTATTTGTCATTTGAAGCTAGAATTGCTAACGCAAGTTCCAGCTTCAAGTGACAATTTTTTTTTTTTTTGAAAAATTAGACAGGCAAGGAAGATAATGTATGCATTAATTCTAATAAATGACCAGGGCTGTAATTAGAATACCCCTTGAGATTTCAGAGGGGATGGGCGCTTATTAGAGTAGCTTTTCAATGATTATATTGTGTACATGATCATGGGTTTTATCTTCAAATCAAGGGGGTGGAGGTTTATCAGAATATTGGCGTTTATTAGAATAATTCTGGTATATGTTATGTTTGTACTTTAGCCGTGTGTTACAATGGAATCTGCGCTGTCAGAGACACCGGATAAACTGATGGGATCAGAGTTTATAATGTTATGTTATGTTTGTACTTTAGCCGTGTGTTACAATGGAATCTGCGCTGTCAGAGACGCTGGATAAACTGATGGGATCAGAGATTCTGAAGAGGGAAGAGGTTAGTCCGACGAAATCAACCATTTATCAAAAAATCTTTTGATCTCTTAGTTTATACTATACTATGTCAGTGCTTTAACCCTTCAGGTGCTGAAATATTTTTGTATAGACCATGGAGATCAAAATATTTTTTTCAATTTGAAATTATTATGAAGGTCTTATTTACCACTTTTTGCTTCATTTGAATACCTATGTAATGGATCTATGGTTATTAGAAATATTTTACTCTTACAGCGCGGGGATCAATTTTAGCCATCAGTTTCACGTTTCCAGAGCATATCTCAGAAACCCAGGGTGGGGTTACTTTCCCATTGTGCACACATCACTTCACTTTTACGACCAACATGTGCCAGCATTGACTCAACATCTTGTGTTTGCTTGGTTGGCGGTGCAGATGTGCTTTTTGGAGGTTATGACCTTTGACCTACTTTTTGAGCTACATATCTTGGCCAAAATGGCTTCATTTACCATTGCTCATATCTGGCAAACCGTGCTAGATAGCTAGACTAGAAAACTAAATGATATTTCAGGGACGGATTAGACAGATAGCTGGACTAGAAAACTAAATGATATTTCAGGGACGGATTAGACCTGAGAAACGTAGAATTGATCAAATTCGACCATTAATGACTATAAAGCAAAATGTGAGACATCAGGGAATTTTGAACCCTGAACATTCTAACATCTGAATAGTCTTCCACCCATATTCCATGGGATGTTTGTATGCTTTCAGGATGTTGAGGTGGATCTGGACTCCAGGGACAGAGATTGGGTCAAGAGGTTCTCAACCAGTTTGGCGGCAGAAAACGGGTCGGACGATGAATGGGATCAAGCGCCTGACTGTGTTTATGTGGTAAGTCAACAAACTCACTAAAAACAAAAATTAATTAATTTTTTTCATCTTGAGCCGTGAATCATCGCCTCCTAGGTGAATACAAAATTATTTTTGATATATTTAAGTTGGTATCTAACTTCTAATGATGACCTTTTTTTCTAATACTGGAAAATTAATGTATCTCAAATTGACAGATATATTTCAATTTCGGGATTGCAGCGGAATTTTTGGCGGTGAAAAACAATGTTAAATGTGACTATTGTCAGGGCAGTTTTAAACCCATTGTGTTAATTTTTATTCTTAAGAGCCTGCGACTAATTGATTTAACCCTTACAGTGCGGGGATCTACTTTAGACGTCAGAATGTAGACGGCAGATTTTGACGCCTAAAGTCGATCCCCACAGTGTATGAGTAAAAATATTTCTAGTGGCCGTAGACCCATAACGTAGGTATTCATTTACCGGAAAGAGCTAACTTAGACATTTATGATGATTTCAAACTGAAAAAAACCCTTTGGTTGCGATGTTTTTTTACAAATTAATTCAGTGCTTCAAGGGTTAATGATGTTTTTTTGAGGTTGGTATTCCCGGCTCTAGTACTTATAGATTCTAGCTCAGTGGTGGATCTCTGAATCACGTTGGAACTGGATATTATTTCCCGGGATGACCGTCCCCACTCGCCCTCTGGTGATTTTTTAAACAATGTTAAAGTATAGAGGCCAGGCCTAGGAAGACATGTCACAGGGTTGAAGTGTATTATTATATTGTATGTTATAGGTAAATAAGGACAGTGATTATGGTCGTGAGCGGTTAGGTTGGCTCTGTGCTGTGTTAGGACCTGTGCTGGAAGCGTATTACATCATGTCGTGCTCCCTTACATTACTTCAAGAACAGGATATGGCAGGTGAGTGAGCTCACTAGGAAAACACCTGACATTGATCACTAGGAAAACACTTGATATTGAAGTACTGATGGTTATTGCTGATTAGAATAAGTGTTGAAATTGTTTTTGTTTCTGTAACATATCACTTTTTTTTTTTTCAGAAAATGTGTTTTGCAAACGAGTTCACAGTACTTTATTGAACCGGGTGGAGAGTGGACTGGCATGTTACTGTAAGTTTTCTCTGATAATATTTCTAATCATAGACCTAACTCTAATTATAACCCTAAGTATAACTCTAATTATAACCCTTAGTATACCTTTGACCCTAGTTATAACCCTTAGTATAACCCTAACTCTAAATATAGCCGTAAGTATAACTTTGACCCTAAGTATAACCCCGACTCTAAATATAACTCTAAGTATAACCCTGACTCTAAATATAACCCTAAGTATAACTTTGACCCTAATTATAACCCCAAGTATAACCCTGACTCTAAATATAACCCCAAGTATAACCCTGTATCTAAATATAACCCTAAGTATACCTTTGACCTTACTTATAACCCTAAGTATAACCCTAACTCTAAACATAGCCATAAGTATAACTTTGACCCTAATCATAACCCTAAGTATAACCCTGACTCTAAATATAACCCTAAGTATAACCCTGACTCTAAATATAACCCTAAGTATAACCCTGACCCTCATTATAACCCTAAGTATAACCCTGACTCTTAATATAACCTTAAGTAAAACCCTGACTCTAAAAATAGCCCTAAGTAAAACCGTGTTTGAAATATTTTTGTATAAACCATGGATACCAAAGTTTATTTTCAATATGAAATCATCATAAATGTCTTTGTTAGCTCTTTCTGCTTCATTTGAATACCAATAATATGGTCTACAGCCATTATAAATATTTAACTCTTTCAGTGCGGGGATCGACTTTAAGCGTCAGAATCTGACTTCTATGGATGTCAGATTCTGATGTTCGTGTCTTAGGGTCTATATTCGTTAGAAGTGAAAGGGTTAAAAGTGTAACTTTGCATGCTAACCCTTTGCGTACCAATGTCTTAGTTAGCTCTTTCTGCTTCATTTGAATACCTATATTATAGTCTACAGCCATTATATGCTTTGAGTATCAGAATCTGACTTCTATAGTTGTCGGATTCTGACGTTAATAACGTCAGATTCTGACATCTTAGGGTCTATATACATTAGAAGTGAAAGGTTTAAAAGTAACTTTGCGTTTTAACCATTTGCGTTCCATGACTTGTGTTATATTCCCTTGTTATATCTGAAAGATTTGTTTGTATTTTATCAGCCGAGTGTTCATCGCTGGACACGGTGCGTAATGGAGTGAAGGGTCTGATAAGTCAAGGGATGCTGGAGACGTACACAGTGGGTAAAGAGCGAATGTTGGGACTACACTACCGATACAAGGTGGAAGAAAACCTACACGAGTTCATGGAGACATTGGAGAGATACCGCCCACAGACGGTCAACACACACTGAAATATGTACCGCCCAATGGCCTACACTAGATCAAATGATTGTAGTAATACCGCCCATTAAGTAATTGTTATTTGGACAAGGGCAACTCAAATATACTGTACAAGTGCACACAAGCTACTGGATCGGTAAAACCACTAAATGACAACCCAGTACTGCAGTAGGTGCAGCTCACTTTAGTTGGATTCAACCCCGGAGAAACTGTATTGTATGTAGTGTATTCTTGTGGAATATAATATCCATACAATAGATGTATATCCTGAATAATATGCTTATATGTGTAAAATACATACCAGCCTTCATAATAATGCATTTCCGGTTGTCTGAGACATCCATCATTTGTGTTGGACAATAAATGTCTAGCAGTGTAAAAGTTTTTTTCATATTATAGTAATTTAATGACATAGTGTCAATAACACTTATGTCCTCAAATTACTATAATATCTGTATTGATTGACAATCTTGTTTTCCAAATTGAGTTTACCCTGCATTGGATAACAGCATTCAGAGGAATAATATGAGAGTGAGGTAGAATCATTTGAGAATTGAATATTTGGCGGACAAGAGCCTGAACTGAGCTGCAGATTTACGGCAGAATTACGGCAGTCTGGCTAACTTCTCATTTCCATTCACCTTAACCTTTTACCTGCTAAATTAAATAATTTAATTTTTCACCCACTTGATGTTGTGTCTCGCTACCGCGATCCACAACTTCAAGTGGCTGAAAATCACTCTCACTTGTTTATTTGAATTAAAACATTTGCAAATTTTGATGTTTAAACATGCATTTCATTCCCAATATCAGCGATTTAATTGGCGATTAAAACGGATTAAAAACGACTATAGTCGTGCTCAGCGCTGTGAGGGTTAAACTGTTAATTGTGACTCATTATTTCATCGCAATTTGAATTATATTTACCTGATTTTATAAAATCCCAAGTTTAACCCTTGCAGCGCTGAATTATTTTGTATAAGCCATGGAGACAAAAGTTTTTTTTCAATTTGAAATCACCATAAATGTCTTAGTTAACTCTTTCTGATTCATTTGAATACCTAGGTTATGGTTCTACGACCATTAGAAATATTTTTTTCTCTCAGTGCGGGGGACCGTCTTTATACGTCAGAAGCTGACGTCAAAAGAAGATCCCCGCGTTAAAAGGGTACAGTATAAATACAAAAAGGGGGTTAAACTTGAAAGAAGATAGGTCACAAAAGTCTCAACATTACTGCTAGTTGTCACTCTCTTATATGTGATATATAGATATATAGTCTGCCCAGCAGGCAAAGTGTTGCATCTTCACGCTTCCTGCTGGCATTTCATATAGTTTGTTGAGTTTCTGTCATGTCTGTGTTAATTTGGGACAATTGCAATATGATATCAGATTTAGATGCAAACAATTTATTTAAATCTGTCATCAACTAGAATTTAGAAAATCATTCACAATAATAAAGATTGAAGTATGAAAATACTCATAATTACACGAAAATATAATATACACTTATCTGAATACTCACAAATTTGACTGTGATCCAAATACAGATCATAAAAATAAATACAAACACACATGCTTAACCATGTTAACAAGTGTCTGAGTTTAAAAACTTGCATAAAAACTTGGTGACACATACTCCCCCAATTACTGGGGCAGATTAGTTCAGTAATTCAGAGACACAGTTACACACTTACTGAGGTTTCTCAGTAACGTATATGCTTAGTCATTCCAGACACGTGTAGTTGATCAGGCTCACTAAATAAAATTTACATTAAAAATATTTTTGATTTTTAGTAGTACATGTACATCATTAAACCAGTGCTTTTGAACAGGCCTGCATCAATTTTTATTGACCGAATAATCAAGGTTGAGGATTAAAGAATGTTCAAGATTATATACTCAATGATGTTGTATGTACAATGTATTGGACAAAGGCAATTCTTTAAAACGGCTCTACATGTATATGTTGACATGGCAATTTTGAAAAACAAATTTACATGAAGTATATAGCCTACTGAACATGACTCAAATGTAAAAGAATCTTTAAAAATTCCCAAAACACTGAAAAAGACTTAAGGTAGTTTTATTTCTAAGTTGTATATTGCCATGTAAACAAAACTGTGTGCATAATACAACACTTTATACCACAAATACTTTATACTAAGTTAGCTTTCAACTTAATTTGAATACCTATGTTATGAGTCTGCGGCCATTATAACTATTTGAATTCTTTCAGTGCGGGAACCGTCTTTATTCATCACGTCTATAGACGTCAGATTCTGACGCATAAACACGGTCCCCGTGCTTAAGGTTCAATGAATCCCACGGAGCTGCTTTAACAATTTGTTCAATAAAACATGTTGATTTACACTTAATTAAGATGATGAACATTTTATACTTTTACAAATGTCTGAATGAACAATTTTTTTCATTCTCACCCCTGGGTGAAATTACTTACTGTTGCGCGGAGAGGTTCTGTATTAAATGCTGATTCTTCACTGGTTCATAATATTAGTTAAGGGTAACACGTGTCGAACATTTTGATATATATAGATGATCTCGCACCTCTAACAAAGAATTATGTATCGGTAGTATATCATCTACTGATAGATAATTCTCGGTTGGATCAGAGCCTGAATATGTTAACGTGCACTGTATTATATTGATCTACTGTTAACTCAATCAATCTGGTATTTACTTGAACTCTACGCATCATTCTATCTTCCATAATCTTTACACTTTTAAAACTACTTACGGGCATTGGGCAGCCAACATTCTGTGGGAGGCCACATACATTTTGTATACAAATCATTCTCCTATGGACAGAGGCCAGTCCAGGAAAGCCACTGTTCACAATGGTCAGGTGTCTGTCCATAGCACGCTCTACCCCTTACAACACTGAAATATTTCTATACAAACGATGTTCCTATTTCTATAATAACAATGGAGACCAAAGGGTTTATTTCAATTTGAAATCATCATAAATGTCTTAGTTAGATCATTCCGCTTCCTTTGAATGCTTATGTTATGGGTCTACGACCAGTATGAATATTTAAAGTTGATCGCCGCTCTGTAAGGGTTGGTGTACTCTTATTCTACCTGCTACACACTCGAATATAAATTGTGAAGTTTCATGAGTTACCAGTGTCATAGTCTGGGGCAAAAACCAGGGTACGGGGCAGTTGGGAAGTCGGTCAATTGAGGTTAGTTAGCTGAAAAATATATATTTACGGGGCAGCTGCGGGCTACGGTTTTGGTAACACATACATGAGAATGAGATGTCTATTGTTATGTTTCGTGGAATGTTGCCGTGGTTCTTTCAGAAGACTTCCTTCCATTTTCTTTTTCTGTGAGTGCCAACGTAAGTAAGGCCACGCCACTGTCAGAGTCAATGTGTTCAATTTACACAGTTCAAGAAGTGTTAATTTGAGATTAGATGTGACAATGAGTTGAGGCAGTGTAGTCTGCTTCTAGTTATTGTGAGATGTGTTACAATGACTTCAGGCAGTTTATTCTGCTTCTATTTATTGCGCTGTTGGTGACAATGAGTTGAGACGGTTTATTATTCTTCTATTTATTGCGCTGTTGGTGATGTAAGGTGAATGATCGTTTGCTCATCTATCACGCTATTCTTATTGTGATCTTATCATGATGTAACTATTAAACTTACTACTTATTGTCAACTAAATCGTTGTTTTTATTTCTTATCCCCCCCCCCCCCCCGAAGATGTTTGGTCATTGGGTTATCATGGCGTCGCCTCGAATACATGGCCGTCCGTCTGACTGTCTGCATTTCGTTTTCGGAGCAGATCTCTGAAACCATAGGGGAATTTCTTTCATATTGCACACACACATCAATTGTAGTTTATCACCTTTGACCTATTTTAATTTAAATAACCGACTATCGGCCATAATTACCTTCCATACGCCTGACATGAGAAACCATGCCCGATGGCTGGACCATTACTATAAAAAAATGTGCAGTTCCGGCAAGGCATATGCCCTGAAAATTATCAAAATGTACAACTTGCGGCTGGTGGCCTGCAGTGGTGGCCCACCATATCAATGTCCAAATAATAACGGGTGGCACACTGCCTACATTGTTTGCCGGTGGTGTGTTCATCAGCGGCAAATGCCACCCTCTTTTTGCCGCCTGTGTATCGCTGCGGTAACTTTTTTGCCGCTCATAGCCACTGGTGGACCACTGGAGTGATGCTGTCTGGGCTGGTTTATAGTACTTGGATGATGGGAACTGTGAACTCGCCATTCTTTATGCAGAGTGCATATAATATCGTCTTAGGCTTACTACTTAGGCCTACTAGCTAGGCTATCTGCATAGGGCTGTTTATCATATAAAGTACTAGCAAATTTCTATATAACTGTTTTTCACAACAAAACTAGGCCTACAACAAAATTCAAAGTTAGAACGAGACAATTTTAGGCCTTTTTATATTTTAATTTGAAATAAGTGTTCATAAGCAGTTATAAAATTACTTAAGATCTAAAATATGCTGTACATATGAGTGTAATAATATAATAGACCAGCTGATATTAAATGCCAACACTGATCAATCAAGCCATTATTTGTGTAGCATCGTACATAACAAACCACATCAGTTACTATTGATGGGGATACAGGGAGGTATCCTCTCTTTAAAACAACACATTATAGCTTTGAAATACTAGATTCGCTTGATCTCCTTGCCTAAGAACTGTTATTTGAGAATCGTGTACAACTCACTGGCGTATCTTGACTTTAATGGTAAAACAAATTGGTGCCCTCACATCAGCTCATTATTATTCTGAACAAACCACCACAACGTTTTTAAAAATACCACTTGAACAGCGCACATGTCAAAGATGTACATCAAATTCTGTTGATGACGAAATTCATTTTTTATTCACTTGTTCTTACTTTGCTACACAGAGAACTACTTGCTGAAAGAAAACTACACAACACTGAATTTGATTCACTCTCAAACAACGACAAGTGTATATACATTATGTCACCGACGGTTAATAATATGCTTACAAACTACACTTACACCTGTTTTCAATCATTAAGCATGCCACGTATCGGCTCCTAATGAACGGTTGCAATTAGGTTTTGTTGTTATCCGGAAAATTATAAGTCGCCTGTTTCTATATCATCCATTTTTCATGATCGGACTCAGCGTATTGTCACATATCAAGACGGCTGTTGTCTCAGAATTTATTTTATTATTTGGTTGTTAGGGCCGTTTAGAGACGTTTCCGTCGCCTTTGTTATCAGGCGGAGGTGGGGCCTTATGGATGATTTCAGATATGCTAAGTCAGCTCACTTCCTCTATAAGGTAGGGAATGTTTTTGTTCTATGACAACTCCGATTATGTGGTTTTAACTGGGTCGTAAGTGCAAGTGGTATGAATTAAACAATAATTAAAAGCAAGTCGTAATATTGATGTGTTAGTGCCAGATCCTGCGTGAATAGCTACTTATCATGATTATTTTATCCGCCATTATTGTAATTATTACCTACATTTTTATCTGGAATTACCACACATATATTTATAGCTATTGTCGGCTATCTTTATTAATAAAATGTCATTATAATGTTTTAATCCATACTTATTAAGACATATTGTGCTATTACATAAAAAATATACTTCAATTATATCAACTTTAATGTATTGGGAAGGACGGGAGAGCTGGGACAAGGGAGAACTGGGACACCGCTGATAACGCCCGTTGTTTTCAGCCAATCAGCTTCTAAGAAACATTTTTCTGTGACCCTTAGTTGCCTTCACCACATATCTCTCCAGAATCAAATTGCAGACAACTTTGTTAGTACAGTGACAAAACTAAAATTGTGAGTATAAAATGTACAGTACCTCACATTTACTGTGTTTGGGGCATCCTTGCTACCTTCTTCGTGGATATGTATAAGCTAAATGTCGCCTTACTATTTTGATTATTGAGTACGTGAATGGGTTATAAATCTGGTAGGCATGGGGAGAACTGGGAATATATGTAGTCGCATGTATGGGAAGAACTGGGACATGACGTTCCACTTCTCCCCGTGAGTGTCCCACTTCTCCACATATGTGAACCACTTCTTTATATATTGGATATTAATAGTGTGAATGTGTTCATACACTTTTTTTAGCCATTCACATCTGTTTATAATTCCCTTTAGTTCTAGTATCGATTGATGTAAAGAGATACGTTGAACTGTCCCACTTTACCCCGTCAGCTGTCCCACTTCTCCTTGCGATGTCCCAGTTCTCCACAATTTAAACTTTTTTTTCAACAGGTGGAAAAAACTGCTTCCTATTACATATCACTAAAATGGTAAATACTATTATGTAATAATATCCCCAGACCATATGATAGATATGTATACAAACTTCAGAGTGTCTGTTTTGCTACATTTA
This sequence comes from Flabesymbios commensalis, assembly GCA_964017125.1. NCBI lineage: Eukaryota > Metazoa > Annelida > Polychaeta > Terebellida > Flabelligeridae > Flabesymbios > Flabesymbios commensalis. Next base: position 81,490,431 of record OZ024912.1, on the reverse strand, counting down.
TCGTAATAACAGTTTAATTTATCTCTGTTTTTTGTTCGGGAGATATATATATATCTATCATCAGAAATACATAAGACATGTATTTCTGCTATTATGTATAATTATATTATTACCATGTATATTTCTTTTATTTATTTTAAATCATTTAATACTTGTACATATATTAACACCGCTTTCTATTTTATCATATTATGCACTGTATCATACAATGTACTGTTGATTTAATGACGCATAAGACTACTCAGACTTCCCGTCGT